>KV749037.1:0-20987 GCA_001692915.1 Glonium stellatum | reverse complement strand
GAGACGGCGGGCGAGGTCGGCGAGGCGCTGAATGGTGCGCCTGGGTTCTTTGGGGCTAGGCCGGCGAGGGTGAGGGCCAGGGTCACGCTCGTGTCGGCTGAGCAGAAGCTGTTGCCGGTGCTGCGGCCGGCCATTGCGGCTACGGCGGAGAAGTATCTGGCGCGGGTTGGCGTCGAGGTCGTGTATGGGGTTAGGGTGACGGAGGCGAGGGAGAGGGAGGGCGGGGGCAGGGAGGTCGTGTTGGCGGATGGGAGGGTCCTGGAGGCTGATTTGTATGTCGATGCGACGGGGGTCCGGCCGAATGCGGGTTGGTTGCCGCGTGAGCTGGTGGATGAGCGCGGGTATGTGGTCTGTGATAAGAAGACTTTGCGGGTGGATGGGGCTGGCCCGAGGGTCTATGTCCTGGGCGATGTCGGGTCGTATACTAGGGGCGGCGCCATGGATATCGATGATGCGTTGCCGGTCGTCATGTCGAATTTGAAGAAGGATTTGCTGGGTGCCGACGGGCCCGATAGGACCTATACGCCGAATTTGTCGGAGCAGCAGATCGTGCCGGTCGGCAGGGGCAAGGGCGTTGGTGCGTTTGCTGGCTGGAGGGTCCCGAGCTGGTTTGTGTGGATGATCAAGGGACGCGACTACCTGTGCAGCATGGCGCCGGATGTTGTGAGTGGGAAGAAGTGGGCTAAGGAGAACAAGTGGAAGGGGGTTCAGGAGAAGGCCGGACTGCAGGGTGGGAAGTAGAAAGAGCGTTGAGATGAAGGAGCAGATGTCACGGTAGAGTAGAGAAGGAGTAGAAGCGCTGGTGAGTGGTAGTAATGCTGGAGTGGTCGAAGAATTGGCACTGTCGGTGTTGGAGTGTTTGTGGATGTGGATGCTATACCCATCGATGAGCGTTTGGAGAGAGGAAGGCCATACCCTAGCCTCTTATCAGGCTTTTAATTCCCTTCATCTCCTTTTCGGTTTAGCTAGTCTCAGCTTCCTTAATCCTATCTTTCGCGGTAATAGATTTTAACTATACGTCTGGTAGTGCATAGTGAAGGCCTGGTGTTTATCAAAAAGCGTGGTAGAAAACAGATACTATTGCTGACAAAGGTTCGATAAGGAACTTAGTTACTGGAACGACATGTTTGGGGATAACTATTTTGCGTGTAAAGATATGCAGTAGGAGTAAGCTGACCCACACGCTCGCAGCATAAATGCTATCATCACAACAGGCTTCTCTGCCGTGAGATGAGAGATCTCGAGTCCCCCTCGGATGTTTGGTGCTGTTGGAAGGCCTATCTGGTCGGCTCGTGCATGTAAATACCTGCAAATCTACTGATAATTCTTAAATAAATAATAAATAATATTTTTTTTATTTTTTTAATCTATATAAATACTGACTATAGGTTGGTCTGCTCAAAAACCCCTTTCAGTGCCAACTTGCTACCATCTGACTAGATCCATTGGAGCGCAGCGAGGCCGGATTTTACCCATAAAAATATATCTTTGAGGCATTGGCCCATATGTGCTCCTTCGTAATCAAAGCACACCAACGACAAGTACCAGTAAATCTTCGAATTATCGAGCCCGTCTAGGAGCAACCAAAACTACTGTATCAACACTACAGTACAAAACGCTCAGCTCTAAACGAGCACCCATCCATCCCATCCCACCCCACAACCCCAAAACGCCAGTAATGCAACCAACCCAACGCCCACCCGGCCAGAACCCATCCCATCCCATCTAATACCCAAAACTTTCCGTATGCAAAAACACCCCCTGCGCCCCCGTCCCCTTATGCACCGCGCGCTCATCACACAGCGCCACCACCCCGGCCTTAACATCCGCCACCAGCCCGCGCGGCCCACAAACCACCACCGCGGCCTCTCCCAGCGCCTGCTCCAGCGCCCGCCGCACAATGCCCCGACACCCGGGCCGCCCGCTGATGACCGCGATGCCGGGATGCAGCAGCGGCTTCGGCGCCAGCGACGCGTTGGAGGAGCGGGTCGAGGGCGCGCGCGGGACGCTGCCGTTGCCGTTGCCGTTGCCGCAGGTGCAGATGGCGGCGGCGGCGGCGGCGGCGCTGATATCGGCTTCGTCCTCGACGGTTTTGGTGCAGCAGCACTCGCCCGCGGGTCCGCATGCCGCAGCCTCCTCTGCTTCGGCGGGGGTGGTAGACGCCGAGTCGACCTCGCGGATCGCATAGCCGTCGTCCGCGCCCTCGGCCGCCGCTTTCTTCGCCCCGGCCTTCTCGTCCAGCGTCGACGTCTCGCTGCCTACCTCCACCACCCCGCGCTGCTGCTGCTGGTCTCGCGTCTGCGTCTGCGTCTGAGCGGGTGCGGTGATGGACGCCAGCAGCGACTTGTGCTCCTCGGTGAAGGCCGGGTCGCAGGTCACAAAGACGCTGATCTCCACACTGGCCTCCCTCCCGGCCGCCCGCAGCGCCTGCACGTCGGCCGCGAGCGCGGAGAGCTGCGGCGCGAACCAGCTCAGCTGCCCGCGCGACTTCACGACCCAGATGAAGCGGACGTGGCGGGTTACGGTGCCGGGCGGGGCGTGGAAGATGCTGCTGCTGCTGTTGGTGCTGGAGGGTTGGGAGGACTGGGAGGGAAGGGTTGACTGCCAGCGCCGGACGAGGTCGCGCAGTAGCGGGAGGGTGAAGGTGGCGCCGGTGCTGCCGGCTAGCAGGACGACGGTGTCGAATTGCTGGAGCGGGCGGATGGCGCCGTAGGGGCCTTCGATCGCGACGGTTCGGATGCTGGTGCTGGGTTTGCTGGAGGAGGAGGAGGAGGGGGAGGTGGTGGGGAGGCCGTGCTGCTTTGCGGCGTGGCGGAAGAGCCGTCTTGTGCCGCCCCTTTCGGCTTTCACGAGGAATTCCATCACCCCGTCGGCGGGGATTGACGCGACGGTGAAGGGGTGGCTTTGTAGCGGGACGATGGAGTGGCAGGAGAGGAAGACGTGTTGGCCTGGAGACCAGCTGATGGGCGGGTTCTGGATCGTGATGCGCGTCGTGTCGTGGGGGAGGGGTGTGAATTCGGCTTTGCAGGCCCAGAAGCCGGACATCTGCCCGGCTTTCCGCTGCCGTGGGTGGAAGACGGCGAGATTTGCGTACAGAACCCGCAGGGCGCGCACTACGCGGTCGAAGAAGAATAGGCCAACCGGGATCCAGATGTAAATGTGCACCTCGACTGGGGTGTGGATGTAAACGAAGCCGATGAAAACTGCAAAGGAAACGAGATGCTGCAGGACAAATAGCTCATAGCACCACCCTCGGATCGGTGTCATGGAGCTAATGACAATCCAGAGTAGTACACCGTATGCCATCACACCCCTTTTCGTGAGGGTATCCGTCCTGATCTGCGTGGCTATATAGTCGTAAGGTGCCCAGTCCGCAAACCAGTAACCCATGTGGATGGTTGTAGTTAGCAGGAGACATCGAGCACACCATCGATGCAACCAATTCAACCGCTCATGGCTGACTCCGGTCAGGTACCCGATGATATTGTTCTTTCCCGCCAACAGGAAGATCAGAGGGAGCTGTGCCATGTTGACAAATCCAGTCCTGTATCCAATGTTTTCCCTGGACCACCTGTCGCTGGGATCGAGCTTGTAGAAGCACAGTACGACAAGCACTACGACGTTCGCTACTACCAGACTAGTGCGGCCGACAGTTGGTAGCCGGAGTGTGCGACCTTTGATCGGGATCCTGATTGAGGCATTTGAGGCTTCGCGGAGAATGGCAGTTATTGTCGCATTTACTCTGAAAAAGAGAGCCTTCGGTTTGGCTGGCCTTGGAAGTCCTTTGCTTAACGCGGAAAGTCTGTGGTTGGAGTGTCAATGGAGTCGAATGGAAATGCGCACCCGAGTGGATATTTTACCTTTGTCTGAAAATAACGTAGTTGAGGAGATTGACCATTGTTGCTATACCAATAGCTGTGCCAACAACTGCCCAATACATTTTTTGAAAGGTAAATAGCGGGGGAATGCCATTACCAGCGGACATAGAGCCCATGGGCATATTTCCCATATCCATCTTGGCGAGTTTTTGTCTTAGACAATCTTGAATTGAAGTCGTACTGAACAGAATCACTCGGCAATGGCAGAGTTGTTGTCGCTGGGAAATCGCATCCAAGGAATGGAAGGTAAACGGGACAAAGAAATACACCACAGCAATCTTAGATGTATATTGCGGGTCCGCCTGAAGGCATGTATTGCGTCGTCGTCAAAGTGGCAACCTCTGTTGCACGCACTCTCGAAGAAGGACGGTCAAGAGATGGAGTCGGAAACGCTCTCATGCCACTAGCTCCGCCATATGTGCCGCAATCCACGCGTGTGGATAAGCTTAGGGCACTGCAGCGCTCGAGATTTGACTTTCTAGTTGAGAGATAGTTCATTGAGAACAACGGAGCTTTGTCCAAGGCTGATCACAGCCAAAGGGCTTTGTTCATGCTTTGGACGCACGATGTTGGCACGGCGTGCCGTCAAACGACGGGGGCCGGGCCAATGGAAACGTGCTCAAACGCCCGCAGACCGACTTCCTCTACACCATCACCTAAAGACCATGAATAGTCAAGATAACACTAGAGCACAAAATTACGGCCTAGAGCTGCTGAAGGAGGCGGCACCTTATGGACCTACGCCAAAGGCAAGGATAAGCACTTGGCTTGCGGGCTGCAACTTCTCGCATTATCCACCGTGACAGCTCGCGCTTCATCCCTCCACCAAACATTTCTTGTCCGTATCACTATTGTTCTCAATCATACTCGCACGCCCTCAAACCTTCGCGGGCCACGAATCATTCCATATAGTTCATGCTAAGCTCTGTCGAACCCCACATCTCGAAAAACTCAAAACTGTGTGTTGAGCACGTACAAGAGTAAACTCTCCTACTCAGACCCTCGATTCTTAACCCTCCAATCTTATATCTTCATCTATTTTGCACCTTATTGCCTTAAAGTCTGAAAGAGCCTACCGCATCACGCGCAGCCACAATGGATATGTCTATGGATGCCTCGGACATGAGCATGACGTTCTTCACCAGCACCGTCACTCCCCTCTTCTCCTCCCAATGGACGCCCAAATCAGCCGGAGCCTACGCCGGGACATGTATTTTCCTTATTGTCCTCGCAACTCTCTACCGAGGTACATTTACGCTAAAGAACTACTTGGAACACAAATGGCTCGAGAAGGCCATGAAGCGACGATATGTTGTCGTCGCAGGCAAGACTCCACTTGCTGAGCGAATTTCCTCAGACACGGACTCCAAGACGGTAGTTCTGACGGCGAACGGTGTGGAAGAGAACGTCAAAGTCGTACAGAGCCCCGTTAGACATGTGCAACCGTGGCGGTTCAGCGTGGATGTCCCCAGGGCATTTTTGGCTGTGGTCACGGGTGGCGTGGGCTATCTTCTGTAAGTACCGGTCAATGCTACGTTCCGCAGAATCCTTTGCTGATGGTGTGCAGGATGCTAGCGGTTATGACTTTCAACGTCGGGTACTTCATGTCAGTACTTGCAGGCATTTTTATCGGTGAGCTGGTGTTTGGGAGATTCTACCCAGTTGACACGGAGAATCATTAGCTGTTGCCGGTGGGGATCGAGGGTTCATGGTTCATGGTTCATTGGGTTATTTCCCATCGCATAAGGCCAAGGCGTAATATGGTATTTGTTATAGTGGAAAGGGTCTCTAGCGAATATGTAGAAAGCTACTGGGTTCGGAGTTCAGGGCAAGGGGCATTGATAGCGGATTGTTACTTTTCGGGAGGCAAGAATATATTCTGCATGGCCAATCATGCCATGCACATATTTTGTTTCCTGATTTCAGGCGGGCACACGACGCAATTGCAGCTTCACGGTGAAACCGAGCCACAAGGTGCTCAAGTGCAAAAATAGGGTCCCCTGGCCTCCTCGTGGTGGGGTTCATTGATCAGCCGGCGCCTGCAGCAAGCAGGGAACCCCGCTTCGGCTGGGGAAGCCACGGTCCAGCCACGGACTTGGAAACTTGCTCATTCTCTCTCAAAAGCCTCAACCCCACCAACACTCCTTCACTAACCACAGCGCCGCAAAGGGACAGTTACCGCAATTCGTCCTGTCTCCGGCCTGACTAAATGTAACAAGCTCATAATGCCTTTTCCTGTCGACGCCACCGACCTAGCCCTCTTGCATCCGGGTACACACACTAACCCGTCGCCTGGAATGAGAATGCCGTAGCTCAGCGCGAGGCGGGCTCCTGCTCGAGGTAAAAGGCACCCGGTACCACGCTGCCTGCCTTTTCAACCCACCTGCCAGCTCTTCTTGCTTCAATTGCGTGAATAACACCCTCACCCAAAAGCTCGCCTCGTCCTCCCATCCTCCAATCCTCCAATCCTCCACTTTGATAATTTAGCATAAACCTCGATTTCCCCCTCTTCCCTCCGAGACCACAGCAACCATGCACAGCGCCCTCGCCCTCCTCTCCCTCATCCCTCTCTCATCCGCCCACTTTCTGCTCAACTGGCCACCAGCCCGTGGCTTCGACGACTCAACCTCGAGCAATTTCCCTTGCGGCGGCTTCAACACAGTCTCATCGAACCGGACAACATGGCCAGCCACCGGCGGACCCATCCAGCTCGACATGCACCACACGCAGACGGACGTTGAGGTGCTGATCGCGCTGGGCAGCGACCCGGGCGTCAACTACAACATCGTCATGCGCCCAACCTTCCTACAGCAAGGCCTTGGCAATTTCTGTGTCGGCATGGTCAGCGTGCCGAGCGGTGTGAATATCACCGAGGGTATGCCAGCGACGATTCAGGTCGTGTCGAATGGCGACGAGGCGGGATCTGGCGGGCTGTATCAGGTACGCACACGCATTTCTCGCTCCCCGCACACTCCGACACCGCGCATCTCTACCCATCCTATCCCGTCCCCCAAACTCTCATTCCCAAGCCGTGCAGGTTTCATAGCGGGATCGGTGTGCTAACCTACCTACCTGCGACCAGTGTGCCGACGTGACGCTCACGCTCACGCCCCTCAGCTCGAGCGACTATTCCTCCCACTGCGCCAACGGCACAGGCATCACGACCCAGTCGATCTCCAACTCTAACGTCAATGCCAACGAGACTTTCCCCAGCGGTGGTGCCACGTCCGCGTCCGGATCTGCAGCAGCAGCGAAATCGACGGGTCTGGCGCCGCAGAATACGCTGGCGGCGTGGGCGATCGGCGCGGTGGGTGTTGTTGGCGGGTTGATGGCTTTATAAGAGTAGCTAGAGGTGAGATGTAGCATTAGGTTAGGATAGCAAAAAATGAATTAAAAAAAGAGTGATAATTGGGGAGAATGCGTTGCTGGTTCTCGGCCAACTACGATTGATTCGAGGCTGGGGATGAAACCGGCTGTGAAACCGGCTTGCTATGGGATTTGGCTGGACGGCGTGTATAACAGACTTAAGTAGCGACTTGAAACCCTGCATCAGAAGCATAATACCCCCTCCTGTTTCTAGGCCCAGTATCTACGATGGGGCGGGTATGGGATACAGCACTACATGCTTTGCACATCTTCTCCTACATCATGCATTTCGACATTGCCTATATACCTAGAGTAGTGAGCGGAATACCAAGCATTTAGTATCACCGGAACTAGCAGTATTTGCTACAAGCCACTCATTATTTCGTGATTGTTATACAGCTATGTAAAGGTACACCTCCAGCTGAAATGCTAAATGATGGTCCATCTACATTCAACGGGGGGAATCTGCTCCCCACTCATATATTAGAGCCACTCCGTGAGCCTATTTGTTCAGCTCCTCCGCACGCGCCTTCAACGCCTCTTTGCTCTCCGGCTTGCCGATGTCCTCGGCTATTACCGGGCCCTATAATAATTTTCATCAGTAAGAATATTGTGGCTGGTAAGGAGAAAGGGGAACGACACGCCAGCGGAGGGTGATGGCAACGGAATGGAGAATTCTTGGAGAGTTGCGTACCGGGTTTGCTTTGTGTGCCATGGCGCCCAATTTTCCGCCAGATGTGGCGCCTGTGTCTTCTTGGTGGAGTTCATGTGTGCTGGCGGTCGAATCGTTGGATTCTTTTGCTACTTGATCCGTGATGTCTGCGTGGCGATAGTTAGAAATAGTATACCAAAGATATGAAGATAAGAAGGGCGGTGGGGCTAGTGAAGGGTGCATTGGGGGATAGAAGGACAGATAAAATAAATAGTAGGTGCAGGATTATCGGTTTTTTTGTGGGAAAATACAATGGCAAAATCATGAGGCTCTACACTTTCTCCCACCGCGCGAGATCGCAAAAGAGCATGAGAGGGCCGAGGAAAGAGCTGTATTGTGGAGCGGTTGAATATAAAATTAAATCTAAAACTCACTTCCTTCTGCAGTCTCTTCGGCTGGATGAACAGGCATTTTCTCTTTCTTCTTGTATCCCTTTCTAAAGTCTTCCAAAGTCTTTGTTCGAAAGATGTCAGGGTTCAGTTTGAGGTCTTTGAGTGCGTTCTCTAAGCTTTTCTCTGCGAAAAACCCTTGCTTCTCCTTTCCCTTTTCGGTTTCCTTTTCGTGTTCTGACTCTTCGTCACTCTCAGATTCCGAGTCCGAGGTTTCTAGTTCGGCAAAATTGGGTCTTTGTGCGTAATAAGCTTCAACAAATTCAGGGAGTGTTGAAGGAGAAGAGGAGGTTTTGAAGGCCATCTTATAGAGCTTACTGGGCAGGCACGGCAGGGTGGACGCGGATGTGACGTCGTGGGGCACGCGATACGAGGCGGGGTGTGCCAAGAGTGGCTGGTGCAAGGGAGGAGGGGTATGACGGAGCGTGTGTTAGGTTAAAACAGGGTAGTAATTTGCTTACTAGGGGATCGGTGGTACAACTGGACTAGGTTTACATCATTAGGTTGATGTAAAGCATATTCAGATTTCGGTATTTCAATTGCACTCGATGAGGGGTGTCAAGCAGTGTAGTTTATTGTTCTGACAGTCCAAACAGGGCAGACAGTTACATATGCATGAGTGGTACTCCTCGCCTTTCCTCGGCCATTTTTGAGGCTATAGATAAATATGAATTACTTTTAGTTGAGTAGGGCGACCGCCAAGCGAAAAAATAGGTCAGCCTTATAATATTAAACATGCCAATGACTATTTTTGTTCTGTACCGATCATGTTACATCTCCTAGAGCTTTGCTTGTAAATGAATCTATAAATTTGCAAAATTACCATTCTTCAGACTTAATAATTACCACCTTCAGCTGGAGGAATGGGAAGACCGGTCTACCACTAACAGCTCATCGTTGACTTAGAAAGTCTATCTTCAGCTATGCTTGATTTCGATTAAATGGAGCTTAAGACCATCACTAGAGCCTTAGTGACTTTTGTATAAATCTCCCTACAAAGGACGCAGGTTTAACAACCAGACTAAGTACGAGGAGCAATAATCCGGGTTGATCGCCGAGCTTCAAAAGAAAGGTGAGTCCTCCTCTTCAAAATAACTATTGCCGTTCAGCTCACAGCATTGGCTGTAAGACGAATATAACCATAAAGAAAAAGAAAGACTGCTTCTGAACTAAGTTGAAGGCGGTTCAATCATACTTCTAAAGAGACCTCGGAGGTAGCTTTCTGTGTAAATTAACATGGTTCCATCTTCGCACTTTAATCACATTCGTGATAACACTGATGTGAGAGAATGTTCTAATTAAAAGAAAAATCAGGGCTTAAGGATATACACGCCTTCCTCTGACTAGCTGTGTGAACTGAAAGTATCAACTTCTCTTTTACACATTCACGCCAACATCACACAGGGAGACAAAACGGAGTTAGAAAATTAAATTTAGCACTGAATGGACGGGGCATTAGAATTTCCCGGCTTAGATAAGAGCGAGTGTTATTGAATTCAGATGTCAGAGGGAAGACAGAGTTGACATCGTAAAGAGAGTGTGGCTCTAGACCAGCCAAGACACTAATATTTAAGCTTAAATTAGAGCTCAAAATTCCAGAGCTCAATTCTCAGTTCGCGAGGAATTCCCATAATATCCCACCCTACGCCCAAAACAAGCCGCCAAAGCCACCGAATCTTGCATTAAAGATATCAATGGCTGCAAAAACTACAGAAGCTCCCTCGTTGTCCTTTCCCCGCGATATCTTCGCCGCTCTATCTCCTTCACCCTTCCTCCTCGCGCACCTCTCTCCGCAAACACCCTCCACACCTTCCATCCGCCCAAATGGCCGCGCTCCCTCCGAATTCCGCAAGCCAACCATACATAGAGGCAGCCTAACCCACTGCTCCGGCAGCGCCGTCGTACGACTCGGCGACACCGCCGTCGTATGCGGCGTACGCGGAGAAATCCTCCTAGCAGCAGACATCCCCAACCCGCCGAGCGCCCCTCCCCAGCCCGCAGCAACCGACGCCAGCGACGCCGACGCCGACGACGAAGACGACAGCGCCGAACTCTCGCAGCTCTCCCTCCTCGTGCCGAACATCGAGCTCGCAACGGGCAGCACGCCGACGCACCTCCCGGGCTCCCCGCCCTCGACCCTCGCCCAATCCCTCACTGCGCGCCTGCGCGCCCTCCTCCTCTCCACCCGCCTCATCCGCGCCCGCGACCTCCGCATCCTGCACCGCGCGCCCCCTCCGCCCGACGCGGCAGCCACGCCGGACGTCCCGCCGACAGAGGAGGCGAAGGCATACTGGACGCTGTACATCGACACGCTGTTCATCAGCCTGGATGGCAACGCGTTCGACGCGGCGTGGGCGGCCGTGGTGGTGGCGCTGCGCGACACGAGGCTGCCGCGCGCGTGGTGGGACGACGATGTCGAGGCCATCCTGTGCTCGGACGTGCCGGCTGAGGCGCGGGCGCTGCGGCTGAGGGGCTTGCCGGTCGCGGCGAGCTTTGCGGTGTTTGCGCCCGGTGGCGGGGTGGGAGATTCTGCGTTTCGGGACGGTCAGGAGGAGAGGGCATGGGTGCTGAGTGATCCTGATGCGTTTGAGGAGGCGCTGTGTCCGGAGGTTGTGACGGTGACGGTTGATTGTACGGGGGGGGAGAGGAGGGTACGGCGGATTGAGAAAAGCGGGGGAAGCACTGTGGGGAGGGAGCTAATGAAAGGCGTTGTGCAGCGGGCGGAGGAGAGGTGGAAAGATTGGTTAGAAGTTTTCGGGGTTGGAAATAGCTGACAAGGTTAACATTTTGAATTGGGCTGCTAAATACTCAGTGAGTTTATCAAACACAGGAATGGTACACATAAGCAACCCTATACAGTCAATTGAGGACTAAGTTTCTAGAATGCTGTGCCATCGAATAGTTCATGAAGTACTATGCAATAGCTGCGGAAACTCGGTGCATTAACCTAGCTACTAAGAGTAAAGTTACAAGACTGTCGTGACGATTAGGACAGATACAGCGAAAGCATAGCATATCTTAAGTCACTCCTATCAAAGACCAGCTTGCAATTCAGTGTGGGGCTATTCGCTGCACTTCAGCTATCATATGTGCCCCATGAAGTCTTCATAACACTACTCTTCCCTTTTTCTTCAAAACCTCCCTATTACTTTCAAGAAAGCCATCTTTAGCTTTTTCTCTGCGTGTGAATCCCGCGTCCTCGCTTTAGTCGCAGCGATGCTCTTCTTAAGTGCCCCTTCCGATCCTCTTCACTATCTTACACTCCCGGAGCTTAAAGTTTGGTGGGTCTTTACCTTTTAGAGTGCCGCTCGTCAGAACCCCTGGTCCGTCGCGTTCTAACGCAGAAAGGCGGCATCGAAGTTAGAGAGAGTAGACTACGGTCCAGCTGGCGCATGGGTGAAAGTGGTAAGAACAACGTAAGGCGTTTTGGAGCTATGGAGGAGCTAAGATGGAAGAATGCGCTACATCCCGTACGTAGTGCTGAGCTGGGGAAGAAATGACCGTCGGCTACGAGATATCATCCGAGTTTGATCTGAAATGTATCTCGAAGGCCTATTTTTAGAAGGCCTAGATGAGTCTGGTTTCCACTGCTCCATAATGTGCATATAAAACGCGACTTCCGCGGAGTTCTTTCTATGGAGTGGCCGGCTTTAATCCTTGTGGCTCCTAGCCGCATCGGCCGAGGCGAAGCCGGCCGAGCCGCACGTGTGCGTATAGAAGCAAGGCTGCAGATGAACAAGGCGCTTAGGACATCAAAAACTGAATGAGTAAGGCGATCTCAGGGGTACTCGACAAGGCCCGATAAAATTACTCTAAGTAGTTAATGAACAACTATGATGAGGCGTTGCCTAGATTCGGTAGTGGGGCCCAAGCAACCAACAGCGTGAAGAAACTAGAGAATTTGACGAGAATACTGAGGAAGTTAGAAGCCGAACAAACTATGACTGCTATGATAATTCGGAATCATGGGAACGGATTAATTTTTGCAGAGCAATGTTTTTCGACTGTGTTTTGGCGATATTTGTCTTAAGAAAAGGACAGCATCATATACTAAAGGCACATTCGTCCGAGATTGAGAGATCCAGATGTCCTTACTAGGTTACATAGCATCAATTTCCATTCCGCTTAGTATCTTTATCTCATCGAATATCTTCGCGTCTGATGACGGTTGCGAAGGGGCGGCTATTGAGGGTTGCTCGTGGGAGCATGGTCATTATCGTAGAGATCGGGTTGGTGACTGGCCTCACTAACGGACGTAAAATGGAATGACTTTGGGCCTTGTCACGGCAGCTAAGGCACAAGCGATGGAACAATGTAGTAGTAAGCTCTGTGCATGATTCTCTTGTGAAGTATTGGTTGACAAATCCGACCGACTATGCCCCTTCTAGGTCACTGCTGCTTTTAGTCCGTGCGTTGCGGCACCCAAAGTTGTCCCGCAATGCGGAGCTAACTTGAACATACAATCAACACAAATGCATATAAAATGGCCAGTCGCAAATATGATCAGCCAGACAACAACAGTATTCGAACTTCATACCAACCTGCTACAGCTTCTACCACAGCTTCGACCACCAAGCAATTCCTCCAGAGACTCGGAATTCTTCCCCAAGCAATCCTCGACCTTCTTATCCTTAGCACTCTAATTCCACACTTCCTTTCCTCATACTTCGCCATGTTTGGGGGCAAGAGCTTCGATACCTCTAAAGATATCCCAGATCTCTCTGGAAAGGTTATTCTGGTCACAGGAGGCACGTAATCCCTCAATTCAAGCGTTTCTCGCATTTCCGGAAATCTTTACATGAACTTGCTAACAATAATATAGGCAATGCCGGCCTCGGCCAAGAGACTATCCTCAGGCTAGCTTCCCGAAATCCTTCAAAGATCTACTTAGCAGCACGTACTGCTTCCAAGGCACAAGCTGCAATCAAAGAAATCAAGAAAACCGTCCCGAACGCGCCAATAGAACACCTTCCTCTCGATCTTGCTTCCTTTGCCTCAATTCGCTCTGCCGCCGAAACCTTCACAAGCGAATCTAGCCGTCTCGACCTCCTCGTTAACAATGCCGGAGTTATGGGCACACCATATGGCCTTACAAAGGACGGGTACGAGGACCAGTTTGGGACAAATGTCATGGGCCATGCGCTTCTCACCAGGCTGCTCCTCCCAACACTCCTTAAGACAGCCGAAGAGCCCAACTCCGATGTGCGCGTGGTAAACCTTGCCTCCATTGGTCACCATATGGCGCCCTCCGGCGGCGTGATATTCGACCAAGCAGCCCTCGAGAACTACTCCACCTGGCGTCGCTACGGCCAGGCCAAGCTCTCCAACATTCTCTTCGCTCGTGAGCTTGCGCGCCGCTATCCTACTATCAAGTCCGTAGCTGTACATCCAGGCATCATCATGACAAATCTTTACACGCCTATGCAGTCGAATATCCTCTCAACATTTGCGGTGTGGCTTACCCGCACGATGGCGCCGCTGCTCCCAGGTGTAATGACCAGCACCGAGGAGGGCGCAACGAACTCGCTTTGGGCTGCCACAGCGCCGGCCGATAAAGTTAAGTCTGGACAATATTACACTCCGATTGCACATGCAAGCAGTGGCAGCAGGTACGCTCATGATGATGGCTTAGCGAAAAAACTGTGGGAGTACATTGACACAGAGCTCCAAAAGCATGGATTTTAAATGGGTTTTAGAGCGCCTATGATTTGCAAGGATAACTCCAGGACGCTACGATTTCTGTACGATATTAGAGATGAGATTAGATCTGTATGAGTATAACGTTGCTAGAGGTTTGGGTTTCGAGTTTGAGCTTTAGTCTTTCGCGATTTTGAATTCCTACGGCGTTAGTATCTCTTTCAATTATATGAGTTTAACGGGCCATTAATCTTAATCATATGTAATTCATTGCCCTTTTTTTTCTCGTAAAACATTGTGATACCTTCCAAACTAGCGTCTTGGATTAGTATTTCTTGATTAAAAACCAACAAAACTAATGCCTTTTTCTTATCCACATGTTTGCCATCTTCAACTCCACCTAGGCTATAAAGGTGTACCGATACGCCTTCGGGTCCTGAGCTAACTTCGTCCATAGCTTTCCCGAGGCCAAGATCGAGCGAGGTGCCATGGAGCTTGTTGTGGCGTCTGCCAGAATGCATTTGGCTTGGGGTGATCGTTGAGATTTTGAGGAAGCATTGGTGGACGTTCCCTTGCATGAGCACCATGGCCATGTATTTTCTCGTATCACTTCTACGGCCTTTCTTTTCAGACTTCAGATATTCTAGAACCTGTATACTTGTGTCTCTCTGCGCGCGGTGCCACGCTTTCGTATGGAGAGACCTACCGGCTACCACTTTACGAGCCGTCCTTGATCCAAATGTATTTCGGAGCGGTATACATGGTTTCGGGACACTGGAGGCGCCACCGGCCGCGGTTTAATCAATCGCCAGGTGGATGATCCGGAGGTTGGAACATTTACGAAGTAGCTAGTGCCAACCAGCTGTCAACTTGGCGGTATGCACTGAATTGGTAGGATCTTCAATCTGGCGGTGTAAATTAGAGGTGGGGGTTCCCCCCTATATACAGAGCCTAGATAGCCCTCAATATGATCCTCACACGAGTTCAACACCAGCACGATACACCAAAAGGACTAGCGCAGTTGGTACGCCAAGCTAAACTATGCATGCAGTAGTTCGACGATAGTCGACATGGGAGTACACGAAGTTTTCATAATTCTAAGTCCGAGATAGTGATATTAATCAGAAACTCTAACGTAATGAAAAGACAGAAAGCCGTAGAACTAGACAATCCCTGAATTATGCGTTTACCTTCCGAAATCGTTCTCAGGCCTCAATCAGTCCCGTCTAGTCTGACCAAGGATCGTAATCCTTCGGATAACCAAAATCTTCCGCAATGTCACTCCACCGTAATATCTCATCGCTACCGGAATCATAGAAGTCATAAAACTCTCCGGAAGTTTCTAAAGATTCCGCCCTTGTAGCTTCCATTTGCTGGGCTCGCTTCTTTGCTTTTTCCTCTTTTCTCTTCTCTTCACGCTCTTTCTGTTTCCTTTGCTCCTTGGCGTTCGTTACTATTCCCCAGGCCTTAAAGTCTGCTTCATTTCGAGTACACCATAGTACTACCTCTCTAGTGGCATATGTATCCTCCAGACAATCATGTCCCTTCTTCCCATGATTTTGGATCTTGGTACCCAAGAACTCTGCACACAGTATTTTAAGTCCCCATTGTCGCCTAACGCCCGCACCAACAGCATTCTTTGCTAAGATCCCCGAGTCCACGACGCGATTATGGACCACCCTCAACACATCCAAGTCATGTTGTAAAGCATGGCCAACTAAGATAGTACTTGCATCGATATGCTTCCATAACTCTGAGCGGGCTTCCTCCCATCCGCCCAGAATACGACCTTCAGACTTTGCAAGATTCATCGCCGAAGGAGTGATACCACTAAAACACGTGCGCCAGTCCACAACTTTTACGTTGGGATATACAAAGGTATTAATCAGAACCTCGCCAGTGATATAGTCGACTGCGGAGAGTAACGCAAGTTCGCTTCTGCCACCTTTGACGCCAACCATCTCACAGTCCAGAGCAACTGCAGGACGCTTCGGAACTCCGAGAATGCTGCTGGGCGTTGAACTAAACATTTCAAACGTAGATCTACCGTCATTGGCGCTGTTGGGTTTTGCGCCAGGGAAATAGCCGTGTTTTGCAAGATCGTCAAGCGAATGGCAATTTTTTACCAGGGCATTTAGCGCTATGTGCCGTTGAGGTATGGGGACAATAGACCAGCTGTTTTTCCCGTGGAGAATTTCCTTCGGCGCATTGTCAAGAATTGGCTTGGTATTTATCTTAGAGTCGGCGAGCCTATTAACGGCCGGATCTGGGGGCTGGAGAGTCTTGGAACGATCCGATACCAGCGGCGCATTGCTTCTGCCTTGGACTTGCACATTGCCCGAGGTGTGCACATTGGTAGCCGTTCCTACGACTAGATTATCGCCGACGGTTTTCGATGTTCGTATCTCCTCTAAACGCATATCCATTTCTTTGCGAAATTCTTGCCAGTTAACAGATGATACGCCGGGGATTGGACATATTTGAGGAAGAGCATGGACAGGGGAACGTAAATGACTCAGGAGAGCCTCCGGGCTGTTGAAGTTTTTCTGGCAATGAATACAATATTGTAAAGGCGCTTGCGTGGCAGGCAAAACATGAACCGGGGCCAATTTCTTAGGATTAGAGGCTGCCTGGTGTTCAATCCTGGTATTTGCGGGTGCATGAGCTGCAGACGCCAGATGCATCTGGAGCCCTTGGTCGCTCATGAAGGTTTTGACGCAGAGATGGCAGTCGTATCTAAGAAGACGAGCAGGGCGGCCGGGCGTTGGACTGGGGGTTGAGCTAGTGGCTTCTTTGAGTAGTGGATTTTTGTAATGAGTAGCATGGAATGGAGCGTTGGCCAGGTGTTGCCGCAGGGCATCCTGATCACAAAATGACCTCTTACAAATGGAACAGTCTGCTGAGACATCGGCGGGTTTGGTGTATTTTCGGAGGTTATGTAGGTCAGTGGAGGATTTGTTACGAGTATGTGAGAGTGGTTGGGTGGGAGGTTGCGAGGACTTTTGTTGTAAGTTTTCATTCTTGAGTCCTGTGCTCGAGACTGTTTTAGATTGGTCATTATGGCCCGTGGAGCTTTGGTGTTGGCCAACAGCTTCCAGACTCCCAAAGGTCTTTCCGCATTTCGGGCAGGACAAAGGAGCGTGCTTGGTTGAACGCATGTGTTGTTGGAGCGCTTGGTTGCTAGCGAACGATCGTCCACAGCTACCACAAGTGCATAGACGAATATGAGTAGGAGAGCTCATGTGTTGCTGTAATGCGGTGGAACCCTGAAAACATTTTGCGCATATGGTGCAAGGATATGCCATGGCTTCAGATTAAGGCAAGAAATTCATAGGATTAGCCGCGGTAAGAGCAGCAGAGGGTCAGGTACTTAAATATCACAAATATTTGCAATGCTGCGCCCCAGCGCCAACTTCTGCCTACATCTGAGTTCCGCCACAACGATGTCTCGACAACGTCTCAACCAAGGTAAACGATTCGTCCTCCGCTATTTCTTGAAGATTCTTGTTTTACATTGCCACTAATTTAACTTCCCGCTTCCAGATGTGGGAGAGAATGGTTCATATATCGTAGTGGGAAAGACGGTGGAGAGTCAGGGGAATCCGCGAGGCGCAAGCGCTGGTCGGAACCCCACCGTTAGCCTGCGTCGTGGCTGCCCTCGGACTTCTCATCCTCCCTTTTCTCTAAGATAAGCAAAGGTTCCCCGGAAAACCCCAAGTTTCAGTACTAGAGTTCTGCGATAACTTTCTCGCAACATATTTACTAGTAAGAATAAATTTATTTAGATATGATCCAGACAGGACAGGTTATTCTCAATAATTGAGTTAGGTACGCCCATCTTTTTATCTATCCCTTCCGATGGTGATTTGCATCCTACGGTCGTTGATAACAGCTAGCAAGCAAAATTAATAGGATTAAATTGAGATGATTACCTAATTAGTATTTTCTCAGACACGGATCACTTGTTGGTAGGAAATCACTATCGGAAAGAATACTCTCCTGCAGGCTTAACATGTTGTGTTCTCGAAGATATTGCGGGGCCAAACGATTCTTACATAGGCCCAGTGAAACCGGAAATCTCTCAAATCCCAGGTCTTAGTATCTCATAAGGTTATAAATCCCCCACAATATGCAGTTTAGATTGTGAACGGCTAAGCCTTGCTTGGCAACAAGTAAGCCTCCGGCTCCAATTTTAGCTTTAATTAGTCCCATTATCTTCTTTCCACCACCACAACAGGGACAGTTGTGATTCTTAGACTTTTTGGTTCCCAAAGCGCGCAGCATAGTCCCTATATGACCAGCTGCTTGATTGCCGACCATAGTCTTTATAGATTCAACAATGTCACCCGAAACCGTTCAGTTACAACGCGATTATTGCCGTAGGTAGTTATTTAGAGTCTCAACGATCTTGATAGCGTAGCCGTGCACTCCCCGAGATACACGACTTTATTCAATCTCCATAGATGGGCCAACCACAGCGTCCTTCCCATAGAAGTATTCGTATTCAGGCCCAGTTCGACTAAGCAACTACACGCCGGTAAAGTTACTGCAGTTCGTCATAATTCCATTATTCGTTATAATTTTACAGTTTATTAGAGTTTCATAGTTTATTATAATTTTATGGTTTGTTATAATTTTGTAGTTCGTTATAATTTTATAGTTCGTTATAATTCCATAGTTTATTGTAATTTCATAATTCGTTATAACTCCATAGTTCGTCATAATTCCATAGTTGCCACTTAATCGTTCGCCTTATTTCGGAATAGCCTCATAGTTACCTGTGGCGTCGGAATAGCCCATGAAAAACTTAGAATTCGATTAACTACGGGTAACTACCACCCTATAGCTCACCGACTGCCCTCGGGCTGTCGTTGAGGGGATAGTTGCCCGTAGTTGGAGGCTTCCCAACAGTACGCATCATATAGCTTTTAGATTCGGTGCGCAGCCCGGAATAACCGTACTACATAGCAGAGCTCTAACGGTGCTGAGCCACAGCCAGCCAAGGCTACGCCGATGCACCAATGACTCCGACACTCCGATACGTAGTTGCTTAATCGAACTAGGCCTCAACCCCTCTAGCTATTCATCCACGGTGCTCTTGCAGTCATCATATGTTATTCTAAATCTTTAATGTACGGCCTAGCGAATACAACATTACTACAATAGCATAAACAACTAGTAGGCGCACTAAGTTGGAATTGCAAACATCCTCTAGATTAAGCTGCAGTCGTTGAGCAATATTAAGAGTATCTCAAATAAATCAGAGCCGAGAACCTTAAAACCCTTCATATCCACTCCTCGACGTTGGAAGTAGGATTCAAATGCTTGCTCTGGTGCCCAACCTGGCATAGCCAGGGCTCCAAAAAACAAAGGCTTTAGACCAACAGATTTGATTTGAAATGTGGTCAAAATCCAGCTCCACAACATTCGATCTTCATTCTCTTCAAGTATATTACTGAAATTCACGTCATGCGTCCCTATGCTTTCTTGTCAGTGCCTGCAGCCAGCCTTACTAGCATTGCTTCAGCGGAAACTTCTATTGTTACTGTATGAATGTCAAACGGGTCCTGCTATCGTTATCTAGGGACTCTATAAGGCGGAGTCGTTACCTACGATAAAGCTATGTACGAGAAGGACGTAGCCGCAGGAAGCTCCTCTAAATGTCACCTCAGTCAGCCCCGCCAACAGAGCCTAATAAACTTAACTAGTCTATTTTAGGAAAGCGGATATGGATTTCAAGCAGATACTGGTGAGGCTGCTGGTGTTCTATATTCGAAAATAGCTGGTATTATTTACCCATTATATTTGTCCTCCCCTAAAGTCATGCCGTATATTATATTGGCTATTTTTTAGTGCTAATTTAGATCCAAAAAAACAGCTAATATAGCTCTAGTTTTAAGCTTTGTAGATAGAAACTCTTTAACTGTAGATTAGCTTGTTTTTAGAGCTCATTAAGCACTTTTTAGAGATTTTTAAAGTGTCTTTAACGAATATTTAGGACACCTTTTATATGCAAAATATTTAGAAATATTTAAAAGCTTTAAAGTAGTGTATTATTAAATTTATCTACCACCTCGTCTCGAGCCCTTTATCTAATACTAGGACGTTTAATAATTATAAGTTTCTAACGTTTCCGACGTTTCCGAGGCTTCCTCCGTCTTTGTCACTTCTTCATCACCATCTCACTCTCGTACCTCTGCCCTGACGTCTTCTCTGCACCTGCCTCTGCACCTGCCTCTGCACCTGCCTCTGCCTCTGGTTTATATTACAATTGTGCCTGTAGTCTTATTGCTGCGGATTCTTAGGCAAATGCAGGTGTAGATACAAAGGTAGAGACGGCAGATTGGATTACGAGTGTCTGCTCGTGAGTGCCTCCCATACGCTTTTGGTCTTCCTTTCAGCTTTGAGTCATTGTTGAATCATGTATCTTTACTATAGACCCTTGACTACCACGATTGCTAATTGCTAAATAAGTACTGCACAAGTTTCCAGGCCAGGGTAAACCCTATAAAGTGCACCACAGAGCAATAATGAACAACACTACAAAGAGTAAACAATGTTTAGAAGTCATATGGCCCGAGCAAATCTTCGATCTTGGGGTCCTACTGTTGTGTTAAAGAAGCTTTTCACTGGCTACACCGCGATAAGATTGTTGCGTCAATTTATTAATAACCTCAAGCGTACTACTAGCTATACTAGCTCTTATTTGTTAAATATTCTGATCAGATATTACTTTTTAGCTCACAGGCAAGTCGCATAAGGTGCACAGCCCCAATTCTTTCTTTTCGTCCTTCAGCTAGCATCTTACTACGTATAAAGTTGTGCATGTATATTTTATCAATGAGTGTATACTGTCAGGAGTTCTGATTACAGCCATTACTATTTCCTAATAATTAATTAGAAATTAGAAAGTAATATTAATTAAGCTGAAATTTAATGTTAAATGAGTAATCATGTGACTATAGGGCATACCTGCAGGGTTGCACATAATCAATGTAACATAAT
>KV749035.1:0-17096 GCA_001692915.1 Glonium stellatum | reverse complement strand
ATATATATATATATAATTTAAAGCGTTAGTAGCAGTCGATGTATTATAAAGGGGTAATACGATATCCATAAAGAATTATAAATATGCCTATTGTTCTAAAATATACGCGCCAGAATATATTAGAATAGAGGAAGAAGCTATTAATAAGCCTATTAGTTTAAGAGATAGAAGGGGGGTGGCAATTTAAAAGAACTCTAAAAATATTGCCTCTCTTAATATCTTGAGAAGTGCACCGGCCACGTGGAATTAAGATATTCAAGCCAGCCAACGCCTTATACTCTTACATCTAATCAAGCAATATCGCCTCTCATTTCATTCAAGACGTCTTTCTGCCTATGACTGCTCATTCTCTCAAAGCCGTCAACAGTCATAACAAAGGTGCCCCTCCCACCTGTTAGACTCCTCAAATGATTGAGATATCCTACCATCTCTTTGAGCGGCACTCTTGCTGTGATTTGTCTTTGCCGATCTACGGCTGCATATTCTTGCCCTGCGCTAGAGCTCTGAAACGGATCTGGTGGAGTATAGATCCTATCGGGGTTTATAGTGACTAAGTCATCTTGACCCTGAGCCGCGGTGTTGCTAGAGTTGGAACCGGTGGTACTGTCCCCGTCCAGAGATACCACCTGCCCACCACGAGCAGAACTGATGTCATGCACAACGCTGCCGAGACTGCTTTCATTGACAGATATTGTGACCAGCATCACAGGCTCCATAAGAACCGAGCCACCTTTTGCAACTGCATCTTTGAGAGCTACATGGACAGCTTGCCGAACGACTGTTGATAAGGCAGCTGATGTGGTCTCAGAGAAGATTTGAGAGGAAGGATCAAGGTGGAGGTCTATTTGTGCTTCTTGGACTGCAAAACCGTGTTTGGGACCGCGAGCAAGTGCAGCAGATACGCCAGCTTGAAAGGCTGAGATTATGGCTGAAAAATGGAGATGTGATGGAAGAGGAGGCTGTTCTGATGAGGTCGGTAGGCCAGCTTTTGTAATGGTGGGATGGTGGATTATAACTCTGTTTGAGTCGATAGAAAGTATTGTCTGATGTTCGGTATCCGAATGTACTGGAGATGTGGATTCGTCTAACGGCGAGACTGAGGCGGTGCAAGATGCTCTGGCATACTTGCCAGCGACATCCCGGTTGAGCTGTTCGGTGAAGGATTCTGAAGGGGTTGTTATAGCCTCTCGATACGAAATTTCAATGTTGCCAGTCGTAGCTTTGGCTTTAAAATCTTCAAGAAGCCTGTCTCTTGCAATTTCAAGGTGGAGTTCACCCATTCCAGCCAGGTGAGTCTGCCCGCTTTCGGAGTCCACAGACACTTGCAAACTTGGATCTTCTCGAAGAAGTAGTGACAAAGAATCTAATACATGCTTTTCCTCGGATAGGCTATTCGGTTCCACACTGGTGAAGAAAACCGGAGGAGGAACAGCTATCGGGCGCAATTGCAGGGTGTTAAGAGGAGCGGGTGGGCCAGTCTTATGATTTGCGCCACTGTATGAGATAAGAGTATCGCCAGTTCGAGCATACTTGAGTCCAACAATGACTCCAATCTGGCCAGCAGGTATTGAATCTACTTCAACGGCATCGGAAGCGTACATTTTTAGTATACGAGGCGCTTTCTCAGTAACATTGAGATTTGTGTTAAAGAGCCCGACGTTTTTCTCGATAGATCCGGAATAAACCCTGACGTAGACTAGCACACCGCGCTTGGGATCATTGACGACTTTGAATGCTAAGGCACAGCCTTGGAGGTTTTTAATTGTGGGTACGTCGTGCTTTGGGACCTTTCTGTGTTTTCCGTCTGCGTCTATCGATGGCTGAGGTATTGCGAGTTTACCTGTCAAAAATTCCTGTAGAGTACCGCGTTGGCTTGCTATACTGATCTCAGTATTTGGTCTTTCCTCTGGCGATGGTAAAAGATCTACAACAGCATCCAAGAGGGGTTGAACCCCAATGTTTCTGAAGCTAGCTCCAGCGAACACCGGAATAATTATTTGCGGAGATTGAAGCACGCATCTCCTGAGAGCTTCTGTAATTTGAATTGCAGGTATGGCAATATGGTCTTCACCATAGTCAAGAAACTTCTCAACCATAACGTCGTCATATTCGCTGAGGACCTCGACAAGGGCAATCCTCGCTTTCTTAATTTCGGCTGCAAAGGCTTGATCAATCTTCTCAAGCTCTTCTAGATCAAGGGCTCTGACAGATTTGCCATCGCCACCTTCCCAAAGAAGACCTCGAAGACCTACAACATCTCCAACACCAGTAAGTTTTCCTTTACCGTCTTTCCACCATGGAATTTGGCATACTGCAGGCCAACCATGCAAGCGGACGCCGATTTCCTTCACGGTCATAGAAAAAGCGGCGCCATCTCGATCAAGTTTGTTAACATAGACTATCCGTGGGATTTTATAATGATCTGCTTGAGTCCACACTTTTTCGGTTTGCGCTTCAACTCCAGCCACACCATCAAGGATGCAAACAGCGCCGTCTAGGATACGAAGAGATCGAAGTACTTCAAACGTGAAGTCAGCATGGCCCGGGGTATCTATCAGGTTAATGTTATGTGATACTGTTGATCTTGGTACAATATCGGAGTTTCCAGATACGCCGGATATTTCATCTGAGATTATGATAGGCCGAATTTTGGACGGCTCTTGTGGTGGAGGCCAGTGAAAAGAGATGGCAGCTGACTGTATTGTAATACCACGAGCTCTTTCAGCAGGAAGAAAATCAGTCACCGTCGAGCCCTCGTCAACATCTAAACAATTTGTTAGACAAAAATAACGAGCTGACTGCTAAGGAAGCAGGAAACGTCTAAATCAAATAGAGATTCATGTGAGAAGTCATGATTCAACTTAGAGTAAGCAAGATTTGCTGAGAGTCGAGATAAGCTTGATATTACCTCCTATTCTACGAGTGTAACCACTGTAATAGAGCATACGCTCCGTAGTTGTCGTTTTACCCTATGTCATATGAGCTCAGTCACTATTCTGTTCAGCCGAATTACTTACTGCATCAATGTGTGCTATAATACCAATGTTTCGCGTCCTACGGAGGTCCACTGGTGGTTGGGGGGTATGTAATCGAGCAGATTCTGATATCAACCTTCTACTAACTCCGGCATAGAGCCGTAGCTGACAGGCACGCCACGCCCATTCTCTTCGCATAACCAAACACTACAATTGATTGGCAACTAGTTATTAGACGATGAACGGTTGCTTCGAAAGATTCCGAAGATTGAAGAAAGGTTTTCGAGCTTGGCCGGAAAAGGAAGTGAGGATGGTTTTAGCGAAGCGGGCAATTGAGGTCTTGTCAGCCAAGAACTCTACGCTGTGCAGGTGAGGAGCGCGCAGAACAAACAACGAAGCTCAATCGCCTTTCATTGCTCTAAGACCCACCATGGACTACTCAGCTCTTCCAAACGACCCCGAGCATCCTGGAGGCCCTTCTCCTTGGGCCTCCTCTCCACAACACAACCGAACATCGTTCGTGCATCCTCCCACCAGCGAAATCCCATCTTCCCCGCTACCGTCTCAGTCGCCGTATGGGGAGGAGTCGGCACAAGACCACGGATATATCAGCGAATCAGATACTACTAGGCCAACGGAAACATCAACACCCTCACACGTAGCAGAGAATGGGGAGCAAGCGCATCGGCAACGGGAGCCTGCCCAAAGTAATCCATCATATGCTACACAAGATCAACAGCAACACACACATCCACAAGGCCAGCAAGAGCACCAGAGACATGAGCCACAACGGTATCATCACGCTGCCCGACAGCAACGCCAACATCAACCTCAGTACAAGCTTCAAGCCAAAATCACGGGTCTTGAGCGGACTGGGCGGAAGGATCCTATCCTAAGATTTGACGTTTATGTATGTATTAAGCTCCCACTTGCTTTATTTCCAATAGCTTTGTAGTATTTTGTGACTTGGAATCTGACAATGTTTTGTTGTAGACAAACCTTCCTAAGTTCCGAACGACCCAATTCCGTGATGTACGGCGAATGCACTCTGAATTCGTAAAGCTCGCCGAGCACCTAATATCCGCTAACCCGGAAGCATTCGTTCCTGCTGTTCCTCCTCCTCTTACTTCTGCTGGTGTCGGCACTGATGAGGACGAAGCTCGTGTGAAGGCTTCATTGCAACGATGGTTGAATGTAGTCTGTGGCAATGACATTCTTATGCGGGATGAAGAGATGGTATTTTTCGTAGAGAGCGATTTTGGATATAGTCCAGTTGTGCGACGGAAACAGCCCGCGACAGGTGTACGGCGGAAGGTAATAAAACAATTCGCGCCTCCACCGGACGACACTCCTGAACTAGCAGCTGCCCGACCAATCGTCAAGCAGTTCTACTTGGGGACGATGGAGGCTGGACAGAAAGTTGAAAAGGTGGTCAAATCGAGAAGAAGTACGTTAGATCCTTTTCAACCTGCAATTCCTGCTTCAAGCTTTGTTGGAGGGTAAGAACATTGCATGGAAGTAGTGCTGACAACCATTTTCTGCAGGTCTTGGGCTCGCCGAATCAGATCTAGGTGTCAAATTCGCCGCTATGCATGCCCAAGAAACACATCCAGGTCTCAGTACCGCCTACCGCAAGCTAGGCAAGGTAATACAAGCGACCGGTGACTACCACGCAGCTCAGGGTACTGCCGAGGCTACCACCCTAGGAGATCCCCTGGCATATCACAGTAACGATGCCTTCATTGTTAAGGAGACGCTCACTAACCGGCACATTCTAATTCGCGATCTACTAGCAGCCCAAGCTACGACGAGGTCTAAGTTATCGGCTGCAGACAGGCTAAAAGCTAGCTCTAGCGTTAAGAGAGACAAAGTTGACGAAGCGATTGCCGCTCTTGACGAGGCTCGCAGTCATGAAACTTATTTAATCCAGAAGACCCAACGTGTCACAGCGAATTTGCTGCAAGAGCAGAGGAAATGGTTTGCTAGGTCCACTCTAGATATGAGGGCTGCACTCCGTGAATACGTTGTACGTCAAATTGAGGCCGAGCGCCGTACTCTCGCAACTTTAGAGCAAGTCCGGCCCGACATTCGTGCTATCGACGGAACAGGCGGGCTGTCCCGCCTGGGTCGTGAAGCACATCCAGCACAGCGCCGTGCGTCTCTAGCTAGCTCGCAAGGCCCTAGGGGCGATTCTTGGTCAGGTGTTCCTAGGCGGACCGGCGATGGACTCAATAGAAGTGTTAGCGGTGGATTTGGCGGCTTATCAGGTGTTGGTGTTTCGGAGGCGGATGAAGAAGAAGAGGGAAAGGGGGGTAGGAAGCGGTCAGTGAGCGGGGCCGGCAGTTTGAAGGGAGTAGCAGAGGAGGATGAAGACAGGGTTGATGCACGAAATGCGGCTAGTCGGTTAGCCACGACGACATTTTGAGCTAAAGAGAAAGTTAGGAAGGCAGAAGATTGTATAGATACCTTTCGCAGGTAGTATTACCTGGCATCTCGCAGGGTTGTAACCTACTAGGATGTTCATTGCTGCCTTTGGATTGCTTAAGTCGTGGAGTAATTCGAGGATTTATGTTCACGCCGCATATACTCTGTCGTTATCCCCTTATCCTGATGACGTCCTACCGAAATTAGACGTGCGCAGAAACTAAACTCAACGTCTGTGCCAGTGTATTTCTCATCACGGAGCTGATCCTATTCTTTCTATTGGCTATATTTTATCGATAACGGTAGGACGAAATCCACTCGGACAAAGGATAGTGTTATAGTGGGTGCTTTACAGCTAGCCTTAGAACATTCAGTAGGGTTATAACTTCGTCTCTTTCCAAATGCTTATTTAAGGTTGTGCATCATGAAACGCTACACATTTTCCTAGATAAAATCGGAATAACTATTTGGTGAATAGGGTCATCATATCCGTATATATTAGTGTACTAATAAACACACAGAGTACGTAGTAGAAGCAAATCGTATTTACACTGTTTATATACTTAATCAGCACAGAACCTCATAGGTTTTTCTACCAAAGCAAGGCCCTAGCTTTCCTACTCCTTGTTTAATGCATCTATTATATTTTATACCTCATCAAGTGCCATCTGGCTTCTAATATCTTATATCTTCACGAACAACGAACCGGCGGTTTATCACTCAACTTACATCACTTAGGTCACTCGCTAACCCACTCATAATACTCAATTAATATATATGCCGGAGTCCACGCCTACCATAATCATTCTTGGTATCCGCAAACTCTGGATACCTCTCACCATATAACCCCTAGTGATGGTCCTTAGGGTATGAAGAAGCCTCCCCAATTCGGTCCTAATAATAATACGTTAATGGCACCGTGCCAGATACGCCTTCTGAAATGTTTACCCTGCTATCTCTAAGAGACTAACTAGGAGTATATAAACTTGAAAAATTTCCGTATAAGTGACGACATAAACTGAGGAGATTTGTCTAGCAACAGCTATATAACGGAGCGCAGGAATTGGATCAACAAGCGAAAATGGACATGGCTCTACAGCAGTTAAATATAGCAAAGCCGGCTTCAAAGATTTTAAGCCTTAAAAATGGTTACGGAAATCTTTAGTATAAGCTGACTCGGAATAGCTTTATATAGCCGCAATTAAAGCGGGCTTTCCATGAAACTTTAAGTAATACGCAGCGTTAAGTCCAAACCTTAGAAAAAACAAATGAGCATAATCTAGTGCCGGCACCTCCAGCTAAATCCCTACAAGCTACGAAAGGTACCATACGGTTGCAGATAACAGATCTCAATAAGTGCTTGGTGCAGACCGCTTTAGCACTCGGCAACAGAATATATGTTATAAAGTCTTTACTTGCCGAACATCAATGCCTCGAATGACTAGTTCGCCGAAGTCTGGTACTAGATATAGATAGATAGATAGATGTGATAGACTAGAATCCAGATAGTTATAGTTCCTACTGCTTGACGGATATGTTATTCTCTAAGCGCTGGTATCCTCGACGTTACGCCAATGGGTCTTTGAAAGCATATTCCATGCTCTAGCAACTGAATCGCAGCTGCTATTAGAGAATTTAGAGAAGTTATTCAAATTGCAAGTAAGGTAATATAAGAAAGTATTTGTTACGCACGAATACCAACGCCAGGCAGGCAATACATCCGTATGCCAAAATCTTGACTTTGCAGTACATCAAGCATTCATCCACGACAGACGCTTTAAAATGCATTAGCTCTCCTGGACCGCGAAAATTCTTGCATACAGGCTTTCACGAACCCTTGCTCCCATGTTTTTCCTAAACGCGCCTGCTGCGACTACTATGGCGATACCTCGAATCCTAGTTATACTATGTTTGAGACTTGGGGTCAAGTCGAAAAAGATTGGAAGGCCCGAAAAGAACGGTTTAGAAGTATCTTTCATACAGCGTTGACACTGAAGGCAGAACCTCTGATCAGTTCTGATGAATATGAAATGATAATTCCGACCCTGGGACCCACATTCGAGATATGAGACATGAACGAATATGGAGATTTACGTGTTCAGAAGTTATGATTATTCTCGTGGCCCAGCAGAAGCAGTAATATGCGTTCTTCCATCTATCTAAAGACTCCCCCGGGGGAATGAAACAGTCGGTGGCAGAACTATTTGTCCTCCCATCAATTACCTAAATCTCTTGCAGAACACTAACCTAGAAGGCCGACGAAACGAAGCGATGTGCATAAGTAAAGCCCTAGTCATCTTACTGGATGGTAGGATGGGGTCAACTTGAATTAGAGTTGGACAAAGCGATGAATAATCTACTCAAACATTAAACGCGTGACCGTAGTGTGACATCTTTGATGGAGTCATGCAATTCTCTTGATAGTAAGGCCTTCACTGGCCCGAATATCGTTTTTGATTTGCTTGTCATATTTGTACCTACGGTGGGAACATCCCAGTCACCGCACTGTCCTCGGCCTTGGGGAAGTGCATTTTCACTGAATAGCCTAAGCTACTCTTAAATCTGCACTGTGCATCAATAACGTCGGCCAATCAATAGCGATAGCGTTGTTATACTCACCTACCGTTTTGGGCTGACATCATTGCCTATATGTCCTCCGTCAATTGGACGAAAAGCCTGTAGGTTTGAGGTTAGAGAACGTATGAGTCATTACATTTGCAGAAAAACGGGGACAAGAACCAAGACAACATTAATCGGTTTCGCCATGACTACTCGAATCAAAACATTAATAGTAGAACACAGAATACTTTTTTCTCCCATTTCGCCACTGCCAGAAAAGCCTGAAAAAAACTCTACACCCCAAACCCCCAACCAAGGAATCTAAAAGTACAGTTTTCTTCGAACGGTTTCCGGTTATCAAACGGGAGAAAAAGGCTACCCTATTGCCCTGTCTGTGGGAATGCTAGACTAAAAACATGGCATAAGATCTGAAGGTATGTTTCCTAAACTCATCCCTCCATCATTCCCAGACCTGCCGGGCATATGAAAATACGGGACGTTCCATACTTTTCGCCCCGAAATGAAACAAGACGTGAGAAAATAAAGAATGTCCCCAAATGCCTGCAGAGTAGGAAGATAGGACGTGCCCCCCCCAAACGTTGCTACATAAACTCCGGCGCATGAAAAGCAGCACAGTGAAAGAAAAGTTGGTTGGCTAGTAAAGTCCAACCAAAAGAGACCCCACCAGTGTGCTTTCGGAATACTAGAGTTGCCTAGGCAGCAGCCTCAGTAGTGGCAGCATCAGTGCCCTCAGCGGCAGCATCCTCTCCGCCCTCAATGTGAGCATCATCCTCCTTGCCAGGAGAGTCGATGGCGACTTTAACGGCGATTTCGCGACCCTCAACCTCCTTGCCATTCATCTCGGCACAAGCCTTTTGCTGCATCTCCTCCGAGGCTAGTGTAACGAAACCAAAGCCACGACCCTTCCGTGGCTCGTTGCGGGCTTGGAGTTTCTTGACCATGAATCGTGGGATAGGACGAAGAGCGATCTTGGCTGAGGATGGCTCGTAATCTTGGAAGATTTCGAGAAGCTGCGAGGCTAGTTAGAGGACGATACAATAAGTTAAATTACAAGTTGCGCATACCTTTTCTTCCTTTAGGTCGTAGGGTAAGTTGGCAACCATGACCTTAGTCTTGGAAGGAACACCATCCTCTGGGGGGCCACGCTGCTTGCGCTCCCGGGGTACATGAGGCTTTCCGGATTTAGTTGGGTGAACCGTAGTGGTTCCCTCAGCTCCCTTCTCAGCTGTAAGTGCTTCATTCGTAGTTTCAGTAAGTGGGATAACTTGGCCCGGTACATTCGTTGGTGCGCTGTCGATAGGGGCGGTGGCTTCGCCCTCAGCGTTTTCAGCGTGTTCGCCGCTCTCTGCACCTTCCTTGTGCTAAATGTGCGCGTTAGATCATGCCACGATTTATGGGATAGTGGATAGAACTTACGGCACGGCCACCCCGTCCGGCGCGCCCACCACGTCCTCGGCCACGTCCACGGCCACGAGTAGACGCGCGACGACGATGCTCGGTTCCGTTAGCGCCTTCTGCGCCACTGCCAGCGCCCTCAGCGTGTGCCTCAGGCTTGCGAGCCAGCTGAATGGAGACCTTGCGGTCAAGGATGGCTTTGCCATTCAGCTCAGCGATGGCACGGTCTGCCTCAGATGGTGTGGACAAGTCAACGAAAGCATATCCAACGGGACGCGTTGTGCGAGGGTTAGTGGGGATCGAGGTTGACTCACTATTGAGCGAAAAATTAGTTAATACGTCATAGACTAAATTTGAAGGCGTGGATGAGTAGATTCACAAGTGCACTTACACCAGGTAGTCTTTGAAGAACTCCTTCAACTCCCCCTCGGTGGTCGCATACGCGAGGTTCCCAATATAGAGTCTCCTACCCTCAGCCGCACTGGCAATGACAGCCTCGTTCTCAGCTGCATTGATAGGCTTGTCACCTCCAGCACCAAAGTTGGCGCCTTCGGCTGTGCCGGTGGGCTCGTTGAGGGTGGTGTTTGCCATCTGGGCGGTAACACTATCGACAGGAGCGGACATGATTGTTTAAGTTTTGTGGATTTGATGACACGAGGTTGTTGCTTTGATAATAAAGTACTTCTGAAGTGACGAAGTACCGGAAATCGTGCGGAAAAGTTGAGGAAACTTTGGTGTCCTGGTAGAGCCTGTTATGGTCTGCCTGTGAACAGTTTTTTGGTTGAGAAGATGGAAATTTGTCGAAACCGCCTGAGGTGGTGGAACTAGTTGACGAGAGGGAGTTGTAGTGGGTAGCTAGGCGCCCGAAGAGCGTGAAAGTGGTTCGAGGTTGATGGGAGTTGGTTGAGTCGTTCTGTTGTCTGTGAGTTGAACGGGAGACAGGAGAAGGAGAAGCTCAGAGCAAAAAATGTAGGGTGCGGCAGAGGCCCTAAGCTCGATCTGGCGCCTTTAGCGGGCAAGGGGAGGTGCGGCTCTTGACGTGCTGCCGACAACTGCCCCAGCGAGCAAACGAGGCAACGCTAGAAGGTCTGCAGAAGCCACCACCAACGCCAATCACCACAACATCCCACCACCATGCCCGTCCGGCCTGCATGCTGATGCTTTGGGAGCAATGGGGGCCCTTTCGACCACCGACTGTCCAGCCAGCCTTCGTATTTCCCATCCGTTTCAGCCAGAGCTGAGCCCGACTTGGCCAGAATTCAGTCAGCCGTGAACACCACGCCCGGCTGCAACATCCTGCCAGGTGCAGGTGGGATTCACCATCATGGAAAGACCTCCACCTCTTCTAGAAAGCACTACCCGTGACATCATTCCATCTTATGCAGATCGAGCCAGTGGTGATGGCGTCCCGCCTTCTGTAGGAGCCACCAGTGGGGTTATTGCGACCCTGAAGCGGGAGGCCACTGTAGAGGTTACTCAATCCCCTGCGGAAGGAGTCGTCCAGGGCCATTTGCCATCTACTGATGTCGTCCAGAGCATTCCATCTTCTCTAGCTTCCATCAGCCAGAGTGCCGGGGATGCTCTTGCTGGACGGACGGCCCTCGTGCTCTACGGCTCTGAAACAGGCAATGCCCAAGATATAGCCGAGGAGTTAAGCCGTATAGCAGAACGGCTCCGCTTCAATACTCAAGTTTCTGACTTAAACTCAATTACCGTTGTATGTTAGCGAGTTATACAGCTTCGGTGCGAAACGGGTCTCGCTAAGAGCTGACGCTGATATGCTGCCAGAGACAACTCCTCCAGCCCTCTGTTGTCCTCATTGCCATCTCCACTACTGGACAAGGAGATCTGCCAGCTAACTCTCAGGCGTTCTGGAAAACGTTGAGAAGTGTACGACTGCGGCTAGGATGCTTGCGTTCTGTGCGATTTGCGTCGTTTGGCCTTGGCGACACCTCATATCCAAAGTGAGCTCATATGGTATGCTCCTCGCCAAGAAGGCAACTAATAAATAACAAGGTTCAATTGGGCCCATCGAAAGTTATATAACCGCCTCGTCCAGCTTGGAGCACAGCCAGTCTGTGACCGTGGCGAGGCTGACGATCAGCATCCTGAAGGGTTCGTGCCTCTTTGATTCCTTGTGATTTTGATGCCCTGTTCGTAACGTTCCTGGCGCCAGGAGATACAAACCCTATTGCGTGATTCTGCTGTATCTTTGACTAACTACGTTGGGGGACTTGAAGAGTGGACGGTAGCTTTCTGCCTTGGTCGATTAAACTTCGTCAGCGGTTACTAGAAGAATATCCCCTTCCCAATGGCGTTGACACAATATCGGACGATGTTTTGCTGGAGCCGAAATGGATTCTTGATTTCGCAACCTCTGAGGCGATAAGTACTTCGATGAAAAACTCTCAGAGTGGTATAGCGAGCTCGGAAGGCTCAGAGCGCCCAGCCACCTATTCTAATCATCAACTCGATCAGTCCGTACCGCTGGAAAAACCCCCTGAAGACTTACTCCCGATATCAGGTAGTTTAACGGCAACTATAATCTCGAACACCCGCCTTACCCCTCCGACGTACTGGCAGGACGTGCGACATCTCACACTCACCACTAATTCACAGTCTCCTTATTACCCAGGCGATACTCTCACAATCTACCCGAAGAACTTCCCTTCCGATGTTACGCAATTTCTTGATACCATGAAATGGCTTCCCATTGCCGATAAGCCTCTCAAATTCATGCCTACTTCTCCCGCTACGTTGTCATCTCGTACTTCCCCTCCATTATCCAATCTATCCGCCCAGTATGATCTTACCCTCCGCAAACTACTCACAAATCACCTTGACATTATGTCTATTCCTCGCCGTTCCTTCTTTGCTAAGCTTGCACATTTTACTAACGACGCTTTCCACCGTGAGCGCCTCCTGGAGTTCACCAACCCGGAGTATATTGACGAGCTTTATGACTATACTACTCGGCCACGCCGCAGTATCCTGGAGGTACTGCAAGAATTCGAAAGCGTGCGCATTCCTTGGCAACACGTGTGCTCCGTCATACCATCTATGCGAGGAAGGCAATTCAGCATTGCTAGCGGAGGAAGACTAAAGACGGTTGAACATGAGCTGACGAAACAACCGGCACTACGAAACGGCCAAGGAGCTGCGTCAATACAGGACTTAAACGGGGAGGACATACGGCCCCAAAAAGACCACGCCCGCTTCGAGCTGCTTATCGCCATAGTAAAGTACCGCACTGTCATTAAGCGAATCCGGGAGGGTATCTGCACCCGTTATATCGCCTCTTTAAAACCTAGCCAGCAGCTTAGTGTTACTCTCCAAAGAGGTGGACTTGGCATATCTAAAACGGAGTCAGCCAAACCTGTGGTCATGGTTGGGCCGGGGACAGGTGTTGCTCCAATGAGAGCATTAATCTATGAGCGGCTAAGTTGGCGGAGAGAAACAGTGCAAGAACCGACTGGCGGTCAAAATAGAGATGATGCCCAGGAGAAAGAGTCTGGAGAGGAAATAGGCCCAACAGACACCCTGTTCTTTGGGTGCCGGAACTCACAAGCAGATTTCTTCTTCAAAGAAGAATGGGAAGCCCTGAAGGAGGAAAAGGTGGCGTTAGATGTATTCCCTGCATTCTCGAGGGACCAAGTAAGCCATTTCTTGCACGGCTCTACTATTGGTTTGAGAGAGTCTAATTTCATGCGTAGAGAAATAAAGTGTATGTCCAAGACCTTATCCGTAATCACGCGCCACGAGTGTATGAGGCACTTGCCATTCGGAATGGGTTGATATATATTTGTGGGTATGTGGGCCTTTTCTCCCTAGCTCTTTTTGTTCCTTCAACGCGAACTGACTCCCTTGTTACTTCAGTTCTTCAGGCAAGATGCCTCAGGCCGTCCGTGAATCTCTCGTTGAAGTCTTTCAGCAGCAGGGCAATACAAGCCGTGGTGACGCTGAAGCCTATCTGATATCTATGGAGAAGGCCGGGCGATACAAACAGGAGACTTGGTAGTTCTCATTATGGTTGTTTGTAAAGCATCTTCTAGTCGGACTTTAGAATAGAGAAGAGAAAGTAGATTTAGCGTTGAGAAAAACCGCAAGAAAATAGAAATGAGGAAAGCCGACTTTAATCTAATATTCTTGCTGCACGTTATCTATAATGCCCTGGAGCGTACTAATATATGTGTCGGGAACAGTGTCTAGTTCACTGCAGCATCAGTCGTAGTTCAAATCCAACCGTTCCACTAACCGAATTATGACACTCCCGGCTGAGATCTCCGAAAGGTTTTGGCGGGGAAGAAAGCGCCTGCAACAACCGAAGCCGAACCTGACCGTGATCCTACCTTTATATAGGAACCGAACTTTCGCACTTAACCAGTCCCACCTTACCTCCGTTAGATCTACTAAATTAACCTCAATTGTCTTCAGAAGCACATTCATCTTTGTCTTCTCCAGTTTGAAAAAGTCTAAATTGCGCCTCGTCATGTCCGGCCTGAGGATATTAGTCCCTGTCAAGCGAGTCATCGATTATGCTGTATGATTTTGATTCCTATTGCTATACTCGGTTCTACCCTTCCATACTGTATAATGGGTCGAGTTATCCCTCGAATTCCAATGCATCCGCCAGCACCATGCTTCATGCTAACAGACTGCGCTTCATCATAGGTGAAACCTCGAATCAATCGCGCCAACACCGCCGTCGAGACCGCGGGAGTAAAACACAGCATGAATCCTTTCGACGAGCTGTCTATTGAAGAAGCCGTTCGACTACGCGAGCGTAAAGTCCCCGTAGAAGAAATCGTGGCCTTCAGCGCCGGGCCGCCAAAGGCACAAGACGTTCTGCGCACAGCTATGGCCATGGGCGCAGACCGAGCCATCCATGTTACTGTGGAGGAGAACAAGGGCGACCTAGAGCCGCTGGGCGTGGCGAAGTTGTTGAAGCAGGTCGTGCAGCAGGAGAAGAGCAACTTGGTCATACTGGGCAAGCAGTCAATTGACGACGACGCGAACCAGACGGGTCAGATGCTTGCAGGGCTATTAAACTGGCCGCAGGCTACGCAGGCCTCCAAAGTCACGGTTGAGAACGAGGACGTCACTGTCATTAGGGAAGTAGATGGAGGTGTGGAGACGCTGAAGGCGAAGCTGCCAATGATCATTACAACAGATTTGAGGTTAAATGAGCCGCGCTACGCAAGTCTGCCAAATATTATGAAGGCGAAAAAGAAGCCGCTGGTGAAGAAAACTTTGGCAGATTTTGAGGCAGATGTGACGCCAAGGTTGAAGACAGTGAAGGTGCAAGAGCCCCCACCCAGGAAAGGCGGGGTTAAGGTGGAGGATGTGGATGGCATGATTGGGAAGCTGAAGGAGCTAGGGGCTCTATGAATGGATAATAAGGGTTATGACTGTATATATATTGCTGTAGACGGTATAGAGAGGCATCTAACGCTGCGCTAATGGATAAAAAAAGAGTTCCAACACCTTGAACCACCCCGGCATATAGTTTCTCAGCAGGAAAATAATCGAAAAATATCTGTATTTCGTCCATAGGGAGTTGTGTGTAGTAGCTAGATACAACAGTCGCATAAAGCGCAAATAATGAGATCATGGAACACAAGGAAAAAGCGCGACTCGCGATTTTCTAGAGCTCCATCTACCACCCCTAGCTAACAGCTATCCTTGCCCCCCCAACACCAATGGCGTTAAATTACACCTGTAGAGTCTGCTTCGGTACTATTAATAGGAGATCAGGAATATTCCGTCTAGTATAGCCTATACTACGCTTATTGAAGAATCTCAGCTGAACTTCACTAGACTGGAGGGCTTTCGCACAAGCACTCTATTTGCGCCCTCGCACACCCTTCGCGCAGCTTTGTATCAACTACACAGTACCCTAGTCGCCTTGACCTTCGAGCCGGCTCCTCCCGCACTCCTAACGCTGCGACGCACTCCAGCCCAGTGGCTGAAAATTCCTCCACTGTCTCTCCAGTTTCCGAATCTGTGTCATCGGGACAAAGCCCACTGCCTGCATCGACAACCGCACGACTCGCACAAGAGCTAAGAAAGAGAGCCTCGGGCACAACCGAGACATACGTCGCCTACGGCGCAACAGAGCACCTGTTTAAAGAATGTTCGCGGCATGCCAACTACTCGATCCTACAAGCCTTGGAGAAGGGGGGAGTAGCACCCAAAAATGAAGCGGGAGAAGACGTGGGCGAAGGGAAAGGATGGTGGTATGAAGGTAAGTTCTAATCGTCTTGCAGTCTTTCGTATCCGGAAATCCACAGACAGCCTTCTAACATGTTGCCGTGGTACAGGAATTGCTCTCACACCAACCTTCAATACATGGGCCCAGATCACCTTTATATACATGTACATGCTTACCGTGCGCTTCCGCCTCTTTCCCGCCGCTCATGCTCCATCCTGGCACCAGCATCTGCTCGACCATTTTTTCCATGACGCCGAAGACCGCATGGCGATGTACCACGGCATGGTGGCGCGCGGCGTGCGGAACAAATACCTCAAAGACCTCTATATACAGTGGCGAGGTGTCCTTGCAGCCTACGACGAGGGGCTGGTGAAGGGGGACGCGGTATTAGCAACTGCTGTATGGCGGAATGTATTCAAAGGTTCACAGGACGCAGACGTGAGAGCGCTAGCGGAGATAGTCGGCTTTATGAGAAAAGAGCTGAAAAGGTTGGAAGAGGCTAGTGATGGGGAAGTTGCTTCAGGTGATTGGAAATTCAGAGGGGATCCTGGAAAAGAGAGGGCGGTCGTCATGCTCGAGAGTCAATTGATGAAGGAGAAGTTGTAAAATCACTTCAAGAAAATAGAGATAAAAGAAGGATGGGGGAGACGAACGCATCTGAGCACGTTAATGTAAATAATATTACTAACATGTAGTGCAATTAATGTACGATAAGGGCTAGGCGTTACAGACATCTCTTTTCGAGTTTGCTCAAAAGTTGGCTATATGATTGAGGCATCGGCAGATGTTCTTCAGAAACCCGAACCCGAGTTAAGGATAATATTACTATAGAGGTCAATGGAGTAAAACAAATTTGCATAAATCAATTTTTAGGATTAACAAGAAAATAGCCATGATTAAGCTTCACACCGTCGTAGAATCCTCCTCATCCTCCCTCGCGGATACCCAAAAGTTTCTCATGGACGATTATTATGACTGAGAGGGCTCCGGCAAATTCTAGACAGTTTTTTTAACAGTTTATCACCCTATCCATCCTGTAGTACTCTCCCAACGAGTCACAATATAATATACATAGATTGTATTTAATTCCTATGGTGCACCTGAAACCACGCCGCTTCCGAAGAGTTTACCGTCTCTGAACTTGCTCTCTCACGTGTTTTCGTGTTTCTTAAAAGAAAACACAGGCAATAACGTGTATTGTTAATATTCTGCCTCATCTGACAAAACTGCCCGAATGGGCAACACCAAATTGCGAGCGTTGTTATTCAGCGTCTTGAGACGGGTACCTGAAGCTGCTAGTACATACCCACCCACCCACGCTACCTACCCACCTAGGTACCTAAACACTGCGTTTAGCTTAGTCATGCATTGCTTGGACGCATAACGTGTTCCACCACTCACCTGCGAACACCAGTCACCTGCGAACCCCACCAAAATCGACACACGTCTTCAATTAAATTAATAATAATCTCCACATAGAAGCTCCAGAAGCTTTAAAAAGAAGATAGATT
>KV749029.1:131721-150620 GCA_001692915.1 Glonium stellatum | reverse complement strand
GTCGTTGTCGTTGTCGTTGTCGTCGTCGTCGTCGGCGGTCAGGGGGGGCACCGAGATAGTGCGGTTGCCGCGAAGCAGCCGGCTGCCCGCTCCTCTCTTCAGCGGGAACTCGGACAGCGGGGAGATGGGCTGCTTGGGCTTCGAGCGCGCGCCCGGCGTTGCGTCGGCGGGCCAGAAGTACGGCTCCGGCGGCGCTGGCCGCAGCGAGAGCTGGCCCGAGTGCGAGCTGCTGCCGCTGCTGCTGCTACTGAATGAGGTTGTGGTGCTGGCGGGTGGGTCGTAGGCTGGGTAGTAAGACCAGCAGGCCTCTTTGGCGTCGGCTTCGGCGACGTGCGATGTGCTGGTGTCGGTGTTGCCGTCTTTCTGGGAGTCGGAGCTCGGTCGGACGCGCGGCAGTTCGCGCATGCGCTGCCAGGTCCACGCGTTGTCGTCGTGGCTACTTTGCTGCAGGTAGGCCTCGCGTTGGGTTACGAATAATCGCTTTTGACCTCCCAAAGCTCGCATGAGAACGCCTGAGTTGAGGAAGTGAGCTGTCCAGTGCGCAGCTGATATCATTTCGTCAGGCGTGAGAAAGAGAAGTCTGGATGATTTGTGAACCTTTCGAAGAGGTATGAAAGATGCTCTGAGGCCATGGAAAGCGTTCATGACTTGGTCGCCGGCGTCTGAATGGCGACCGTCATTACTATCACCAATATTCTCCAAATGCTCGAGCAGATCACTGAATGCGCTCGTAATCGCAGCCTGGATATCTCTAGCGTTTGAGCTCTTGATAGTAACGTTGCGGATGAAACCTCGGCTTTGAAGTCTTTTGTAGACCAGATTATTCGTGCCACACGCTTTAGGTGATAGCCATTCATCTGTAGTATCCGTCCAGGCATGGATAGCTTGGCTACTCCAGCCGCTTCCTGTCTCAGGTAAAGGCAATGAACTTCGAGACGTTGACCGTAGGCTTCGGGCTTGTGTCCACTCTTCGGAGTCTTGAGTAGTTCCCTTAGACATGCTATGCATCGATTCGTCTGGAGTAAACCAGATGCCTTTCAGTTCTCTTCCCCAAGGCAGCAATACCACTTCTATTTGCCATGGATCGGCCGCCGTCGGAAAAATAGCTTCGAGATCACCAAGCCGTTCGTTAATACCCTCGATTTTAGTCTCGATCTCTCTCCGGTCTATGGCAGCAACGATGAGTGCTGAGGAGGTCATGGATTGTGCAGAGCCAATACTGTGAGAAGAATAGTTCGATGTGAAGGATGTTATCTCTGTTGGGTTGAGCGCTTGTCGTCTAACGTGTGCGTTGTCGCGGCTGCTTTGGTCTGCGTCAATGGATGCGTGAAGCTTATCATGCTCTTCCATGCGACTTTCGAGTTCGAGCACCCTTCCGTCTATTTCTTCAAACCTGCGATCAATTTCCTCTACGGGAACATGGGAAAAAGAATTGTTTTCTAGATTATCAATTCGTTCATTAATATTTCGGATCGAGGTCGCCACATTTGGGATTGAATTTAAAAGATTATGAAGAGGGCCCAGGTAGGAAATGAGGCGCTGTAATTGAGGCGAAGCAGATCTTAAGACATTCTGAATGGAGTCTTGCGGCATGGTAGGCGAGTTTGTGAGTAGAAGTTGCGTATGGATTTCAGGCGGGTTTCCTGAACTGTTTGGTCGAGTATCGCCCCCGGTAGCATTCTTCTCTGCAGCTGCAGACCATCGAGAAAGAGCCTCAAGAAGGTTTCTTGTTTCTTGAACGGCATGATCAACGCCCCGTAGATCAGGCGTATTGGCATTACTCGGTGTAGCAACCTCTGTAGCACTTTGAAGGATGTCTTCTGCATAAAATGTATTTGGAATGGTGTCATTCACATCAAGAGGCGTTATATTACGCCTAAGCTCAAGGGCTTGATCAACGAGTGTCCGGCCGGGACTGCTTAGATGGGCATTATCATCCGATAAAGAATTAGTTTTAGTTGATGGAATCTGAGATTCACTGTACGGGCGACTGATCCTTCCTGTAGCTTCATCGGGTGCTGTTGAATGGGATTGTCGGCGCCCAATTGTATTGCCTAGATTACTGGTGTGTAGAAATAGACCGAGGCCTGTAGGACTATGTTGCGAAGCGTTACTGTTATCCTGCACCGTTTGCTGGTCCGCGGTATTTCTATATGGCCGGAGATCGTTCGAACCCAGAAGACAAACAGATGGAATTCGAGGTAAGCCTGAGGTGCTTGGCTGCGAGATGGAGTCTCCGGGAAGTGAAACGGCGCGATTGAGGCTTGGTGATTTTCTTTGTTGCGCTGATTGCTGCCTGAACCCTGATGGGCTACTCCTCGGGCGACCCATATGACACTCTTGTGTACCTGCTGAAGTCGTACCTTCCTCAACTGGTCTCAACCCTCTTGGCCCAGTATATTGTGATCCGCCGAGTGATTGGCAATGTCCATCACATCGCGGTGCAAACCGAGACTTTCCCGCGGACTGGGTGGAAAGCAATCTCTCTCTCGAAGCTCGGTGCTCAGGCAGGTGGTAGCAGGCATGGTGTCCACAGACACACCAAGTAGAGTGCTCACTGCTTGGGCGATGTTCGGTACTTCCTTCATGGAGCTCTTGACTTTCTTTATCCCAAAATTGACTACAGCCACATGATCCGACAACTAGATCGCCATAGTTACAAGGACCGCGTGGAAGTGGACGTTTCGATGACAAAGGTAGCTCTGCGGCAGAAGGAACAGATATCGAGGGTCTCGATGCCTGCCCAAACGCCGCCATGGGCGCCTAGCTGAGCATCCCACAAAGGACGCTGGATGCCTAGCATTGAGCCATTGTATGGTGGGTATTAAAGCTCCAAGCATGTTAGCAAATGGCGAAATAGCTACTGGTGGGGACCGAGCGCCTACCAAAGAAGCGAGAAAATGATGCGCGGGCTGGAGAGAGCCAGAGAGGGCTGTGGAGGAGTGTAGTGAGTGACAAATGCGCAGTATATAAAGTTGAGATGAAGAGAATGCGCGTTCGAAAGAGAATGAGCAAAAAGTGGGGGAGGGCGGGAGGAGGGACGAGAGGGAGGGCGGTGATAGAGGGACGAAGAAAACCAAAGGTGACTCTTCGACCCTGCGGCCTGGCATGAAACTAATGGCGCCTACGGGTGGGAGCACAAGGGTTTCTGTGCCAGTGAGCCCAGTGAGCCCAGTGAGCCCAGTGAGCCTCCAAAAGCCTGTCCCGAACCAGCGGCCGCATGAGCCCAGACAGGGACCTGGGGCTTTGGCTGCTGCCGCTGATTGGCCAGCAAATCCTGGGGAAAGATGGCCCGCATCCGCAGCAACTGTCTAGCGCCGATAAGCCCTTCTCGTGAAACTGTCGAGAGATGGAGGCAACGCGAATGTCGGGATGTGAATAGAGGCATTAGGGGGTGGAGATTGGGTGCACCCGCCCTCAGCAGCTTTCTCCACCTGTGCTGCCATGTGCTTGTGCTGCCGTGCTTACCAAGCCCTTTCAAGCCCTTCGCGCATCTAGATATCTCCAAGGCAACAACTGCTGCACGACGACCGCAGGAGCTAAGTTACATTGACATGAGCTGTCACGCCGTTTACCTACTTTCTTTTCATTTCCATTTCGGGGATCCCTGGGAATATCCCGCCCCATTACAGCCAGCTTGCGTGGGATAAAATGCCTCTCTTGCGTGTTTTGCTAGAACGGTCTTGAGTCAGGCAACACGAGTAGGGAACACCGATCAGTAATTCATGCTGTTGATTGGCTGTCTGTCTTACTGCAATGGCGTTTTTCATCGTCGTTGGAGTTTTTCCTCAGCTTCGTCATCCATTTTTGGCACCACCCCAGCATCAGCATCTGCATCACTCAGCGTCAAATAAACTCCGTACTTGTTTTTTTAGTCTAAAAAATCAACAACTATTCAGAGCTGGATTATTCTATACTATCGGACTACTTGTTCGGCGCGCGAGGTTGAGGCTGAAGGCATTCTGGATTCCCAGACCAATTTGCCCAGATCCACACTAACGAACTCAACCATCACAATCAACGCCACCAATAACTCTCCATCTATTACCATCATAATCCCCCCTTTCCCTCGAATACGGAACTCAACCCTCTCGCATCATGAATGAGGAGTTGTAGTCTTAGAAATATTTGTGTGCTCACACCAAACGATGCGTCCCACCAGATCCCCATTCCCGAACCTCTGCTCCGTCTATCCCTACGCTAAACACCAAATGCCTTTTATTACCATGATCATCCATGGTGGACAGATTTCCCCTCCAATCGGACACAGTCTATGCTAACTTCAGCCCATTTGCTTCTGGCCTAAACCACTCCTTCAACAAATCTTGCAGCACCATCTCCGCTCCGTGTCTCGCTTTCTCGCGGCTCGATGCACGACACTCGATGTATAGCTTTATCTTTGGCTCGGTTCCGGATCCGCGTACTGTAAACCGCACTCCTCCATCCACATCGCAGCTTATCATCTGGCTATCTTTCGACACCGGTAGCTTCGGGACATGATTTGAAGTGGCGGAATCATAGCCAACTGTCAAATCTCTCCAGTGTAGAATCTTTCTGCCACCAAGCCTCTGCGGATATGGTTTGCCTAGTGCCCGGATTGCTTCGAATATTGCGTCTGTGGTGGCTGGCGAGGGCGATATGAGGTATGTATTCGCATCTTCAAAGTAGCCTAGCTTTTGATAGAGCTTCTCAAGCTTGGCATAAGGAGTAAGGCTTTGCGATGACCAATGGCCGACCGCCGTAAGGAAGATTGCGGCGGCGCTGACTGAATCTTTATCGTGCACAACTGACGGGATCATGTAGCCAAGGGCTTCTTCGAAGGCGAAGACGACATCAAAACCTTCATTCTCTAGGTCGAGAGCCACGTTCCCAAGCCATTTGAATCCAGTAAGAGTCTCGGCAAAGTGAAAGCCTGCTTTAGAAGCTAGTGCAGCAAGCATGTGTGACGAAACAGTTGAAGCGAGCATTGCAAGCTTTCCTTTAGGTTTAGATGATGGATAGGTTTCTAGCAGGTAGGAGGCGAGTAGGATTCCAAGCTGATTCCCAGTGAACTGATGCCATGTGTCCGAAACCTTCTCTGCAACAGCAAGTCGGTCAGCGTCCGGGTCGCTCGCGAGTATAAGAGGAACGGACGAGCTATCAGCGGTCTGAATGGCGAGACTCAGTGCCCCTTTCTCTTCGGGGTTGGGAAATTTGACTGTGGGAAAATCGGGATCGGGTTCCGCCTGAGAAGCTACTACAATCATACTGTCTGAAAGACCCAAGTCTTGCACAGCTTGAGTCATATATGGCAGCCCAACGCCGTGCATTGGAGTATAGACAAACTTGAGGCTTGAAAGCTTAGGTACAGAAATGCCCTCAGGATGTGCTGCTACTCCAACAACCCTAAAGTACGCATCCCGGACAAGACCTAGAGCTCCTTCGACAAGCAGGCAATCTTCATCCACGACGGATGTATCCCAGGTCACAGGTTGAAGATGCTTAGATATAGCAGCTGCGATGCCGGCGTCATGCGGAGGAATGATCTGACAGCCGTTCGACCAATATACCTTGTACCCGTTATCCTGAGCTGGATTATGGCTGGCCGTGATCATAACACCCGCGGCAGCATTCAACTCACAGACTCCAAAAGGCACCAAAGGAGTATGAGTAGGAAGTTCATACCACCACACGCGAATCCCCTTTGCGACAAAGGCAGCAGCTGTGAGCTTGGCAAACTTCTTAGAGTTATGTCGTGCATCACGGCCTATGACGACGCCACGATGTTTGACGTCCTTTTCGTTCTCTAAAAGGTATGCTGCGAGACCTTGCGATGCCTGGATAACAGTCAAGGAGTTCATACATGAGAAGCCAGCTTGCATTGGGCCTCTCAGGCCTGCAGTACCAAAAGCGATTCGAGTTCGCAGCCGCCTTTCGAGTTCGGCATCGTCGCCGTGAACCAGGAGTTTGTAGATCTCGTCTCTGGTGGCCTCGTCTTTATCTAGACACAGCCACTCCTCGGCCAGCTCTTTTACAGTCCTGGTCATGACTCAAAGTGCTTTCCTTACAGTTAGGAACAAGACGTTAGATAAGAGCTGTATGCGGAAGGTTCAAGAGTATATCGAGCCACGAAAGGCAGAATCAATGCCAAGATCAAATTGTTGTGTTCCAGCGAACGCTCCTCGATAGACTGGACTTTGAATGCTTAAATCACAGCGATGAGCAGCGATGAATAGCGATAGCCAGGTGAGCTTCAAAAAGCAGCAAAGGGCGGGTGACGATTTACGAGTTTGCGATCGGTCTTCGCTCGGAAACAGGGTCCATCACCTGTCCTATCTGTTTTGTAATCTCGCCACAGCGGCTGCAGAGGGCTGATGCAGCTTTTCTCTTTGCACATATCGAATGATGAACGTGCCATTGACGTCGCCGATACCTTTCTCGGTAATATCGCCCGTTTCGCTCTTGCAATGCAAAGTGGTCGAGGACCAAGTCGTAGCCGGAATTTAGGGCTTGGCGCTACTAAATTCCGGCCACGACCTAACGCAACACAGGTGCCTTCCTCGGGCCTGCTAGGCGGTCCGTGGGCCGCCAATTTGCCAGGCGGTGACCGCCTTTCTGGCAGCCTCGTACAGGATACGGCCAAAGCTCGTGGGGCAGCGAAACATCCGAAGTACCAGCCCTTCTGCTATTATACTCCCCAAACCTGGTGCCATTCCCCTCTCCCAGTCCCCTCTCCCACCATTCGCATTTCGTGACTCCGCCACACGCAATGCTCTAGTTATTCTCCTGCCCCTTAAACCCCAATTCTTCCTCATCTCCTCGCACCACCAACGCTTCCTAAATCCCCCGTGCTTTTCACAATTCATCGTCAATCATGGCCTCAAAAAGCTCAGCAGCTGCCGCTGAAGCTCGAGCGAAACAGAAAAACACAATTCTCACTCGGCGCCAGATTGAATCCCTCATTGCGGCTGGTCACTCGGTCGTTATCATTGATGATAAGGTTCTCAAGGTGGACTCATGGCTCCCCTTTCACCCCGGCGGTAACAAGACCATTCAGCACATGGTAGGGAGAGATGCTACCGACGAAGTTCATCGGTACGTGTATGCGCTTCAGCTATACTCCACGGCTGCTAACCTCCCTTCAACAGCTTCCACAGCCAGGAAACTCTGGCACGCATGAAAACCTACCAGATTGGCCGGATACAGGAGCAGTGGATCAACTTCCTTCCTCCCATCCAAGGCGGCAAATTTAGCGGCCAAGACGACCTAGGCGGAGTGAGCGAGGACAGTGCATTCAATGGCTCCGGGGGAAGCGACAGTTCGAGTCCTCAGATTTCTGCGGATCCTTCTCCTATCTTCGAGCCTGCGGATTACCAGGCATCCATCCGACGACGTAACGCTGGGAGCGGTGTCTTAAGCCGAACATCCTCTGCCTCCTCAATCTCTTCCGTTAGCCTGGAAGATAGTCATAGGCCACCCAAAATGTCCCTCATGGACGCTCGAACACAGCGGGAGATTCAGACTGACAAGGCGAAATACCCTCCTTTAGATCCGACCACACAAGCCGAAATCGTGCGAAAATATCGACTTCTACATGAAAGGATCCAGTCAGAGGGCCTTTACCAGTGCCGATATACTTCGTATGCCATAGAATGTGTGAGATATGCATTCTTTTTCACCATGTTCGCTCTTTTCCTAAAATGGGGATGGTACATTCCAAGTGCATTTTTCCTTGGCTGCTTCTGGCACCAACTTGCTTTTACAGTCCATGATGCAGGACACATGGGCATAACTCACGACTTTACGATTGACTCTCTCATTGGAATGATTGTAGCGGACTATATGGGTGGTCTCAGCGTGTGCTGGTGGAAGTACAACCATAACGTCCACCACCTTGTGACGAATTCGCCGGAGCACGACCCGGATATTGAACATATGCCCTTCTTCGCCATTTCCCATCGCTTCTTCGAATCTTTATCCTCCACCTATTATGAGCGAGTCATGACCTATGATATTTTTGCCAAATTCATGATCAGATATCAGAATTATCTTTACTACCCTATTCTGTGTCTCGGCCGTTTCAACCTGTACAGACTGAGCTGGGCATATCTCCTACTCGGCCAAGGCCCCAGAAAGGGCCCTGCCTGGTGGCACCGTTATTTCGAGATCGCCGGACAGATTTTCTTTTGGGCATGGTACGGCTATGGAGTTGTCTACAAATGCATTCCAGGCGGGTGGAATCGCTTCGCGTTCGTTATGATCAGCCATATTATCACGATGCCACTTCATGTGCAAATCACGCTTAGTCACTTCGCTATGAGCACTGCCGACTTAGGGACGGCCGAGTCCTTCCCACAGAAGATGTTAAGGACAACTATGGATGTGGACTGTCCGCAATGGCTCGATTTCTTCCATGGCGGTCTGCAATTCCAGGCGATCCATCACTTGTTTCCGCGGATGCCTCGGCACAATCTTCGAAGAGCTCAAAAGCTTGTCCAGGAATTTTGTAATGAGGTGGATATACCATACGCTTTATATGGCTTTATCGATGGAAATAAAGAGGTGATTAGTAGATTAGCCGACGTCGGTAGGCAAGGAGCAATTTTAGCGGAATGCCAACGCACTATTGTCGAAAGCGGTTTTGAAATGCACTGATACCGAAGACCAAGCTTTATTTAGGATGACTTAGAATTTTGCAGTGCGCCTATGTAATACCAATATATCAAGAATCTCACGAGTTTCCAAATCTGCCATGTCTAGCTTGAGTATCAACTGAAAATCGGTTGTCTAGAGTAGCATCCAGAGCAAAATCCTCAGGTTTCCAATGCTTGGACAGAGTCTATATCTACCGACAAATCTCCAATTTCAGGGCCACACAACTGGATAACTAAGGCAAGGAGCAAAGAGCCATCATCTTCAAGTACCCTGCAGCCTTACCTACGGTACTTCAAATCTTTCGATAAGTTCTGAACAACGTAGACAATACTATATTTACAAACGACTCTTTTGGCTTTCTGGTCCATTCACCCCCACAAACTTAAATTCATGGGTTTTTAAAAGCATTTCATTATTCTTGACCATGAAACCTGTGAAGATGGATCATGTGCCTTTATAATCACATATCTGGTCACCTACAAAAAGCCCACGAGTCTATAGCATGTGAACAAACCAGACCTGCTGGACTAATTACGGTGGTGTAAAGCTTCAGCCTCTTTACGCTGCTCTAGTCTTCTCCTGTACAGCACCCTTTATTACTACAACTTCCTACAACTTCCTATAACTCCAGAGCCATACTACGCTCCAAAAGGAAACCAGATACTCTAAATTTATTAGGTCCATCTTCCACTACCAATTCTAAAACAATAGCGAGCACATCTCTGAGCAAATTAACTTCCCGTATCAATGCCATCCCCCCTAGAAGATCAAGGCTCATGGAACGGCATCTGGACTGTTGCCATGTCTGAGAAGTTGATAGCCATGGCCGCCGAGGGCAAAGGGTTACAAGACATCACCGACGCCATCTGGTATACTTTGAACGGGCCAGCAAAGGCGGAAACCGTAGCATGGAGGGCCCAAGCAATAGGAGCTCTGATTAAGGGCCCTTAAGACATCGGAGAACCGGAAAGGTGAAGAGAACCTAGTAACCATGCTGAGCGGCGGATTTTATGCGAAATACGGAGACGGAGGACAGATTTTTAAGGTAAATATCATACAGCCCTAGAATGCCACGGTGGTTCTTTCATAGACATAGAACAGTTCATAATACTTACCATTTGACCAATACACGCGTAAAAAGTGCAAGCTATTCACAAAGAATTAATAACCCAATTCTCAACATTCATCTTCTTGACAAACTCAGCCCTAATTACCCAGTCAATGGCAGAAGTATCTCTGTCAAAAGTGGTTTCTGAAGCATTCTGCCGAGATGACAACAACGTGTATGGTTCTAAGATAACGGGACAAGCATAGCAACCCAGAGTGAAGATGTTGAGATATAGTATGATGTTGCGGACGCTCATACCGATCTTATGCTCTCAAAGTTCCTTACATGCGCCAGCATGAGGCCATACCTCCTCACCCACGAGCACCTAGCACATCACTAGGTCACGTGAGAACCATACGCCGCGGACTCTATATGGATATGCTAAATTCCTTCGCAATTACCAAATAGTGCGAAACTCAACTCGTCCTTTTGCATTCAAGACAAGGTATGAACGCCTTCCAGGGCAGAAAGTGCCTTAAAACTTTGTTCAAAGTTATGGGAGAGGCCAGATCAAGAAGCAACGGCGATACTAGCGAGCAAGAGCAAATGGCCATAGACTGCGACGGAAGTAGCTCGAGCGAAAGAATATAGAGCGCGAAGCTCCGGCGTATCGAAAATTCACGGAAAAGACGAGAGAAAGGTTTAATATGCCACCGATCACAGACGACGTAGTGCTTTTAGAGATGCAGCAACTGCACGCCTTTGAGAAATTTGAATGGTATCTGGATGGAGAAAAGCGTTTGTCTGACCCAAACGAACTCCTGGCCCGTCGGAAGAAGAAAGACTAAACTCAGATCAGATATGTAGGTATCTAGCTGCGTGCTTTTTGGCGTTATTTGGGAGAGGGGGTGAAGAGGTTGTCCTGGCGAATTTGACGTTGCTAGGAGATGAGAGATGGCGATGATTGGCTCAAAGCTTCGTGCAGGCGACGGGACGTGTTACGAGAGATGAACGGCAGGGCTGGAGCCGCGTGTTGGAGAGCGAGGACGAAGCAGTTCGAGAGTTAGGCGGCCGTTCAGGCAGTCAGAAGATGAATGTGATTCCTTCGGACATTATTCAATGAATGATGGGAAGCTCAGCTATCAAGTGAGGGCCTGCCGGACATTTGTCCAACGGCTCTCCGCGAAGCTTTGGTCGGTAGAAGCTACACAGGGCTAAAACTGGTCCGTCAATACATTATTTATGCGAAACGCGCAGCACAAAATCCATTCCATACCGCTACCCAGAGGACACGACTCGCGCATATCCACCTCTCACCACCACCCTCTGCACACATCTACAGCTGTTTGTGGTGTTCTCTATCAAGTGCTGACCACTCTCTGCCAAGCTCCTCAGCCACCTTACCACCCTTATAAGCTGTAATCAAAGGGACTTCGTACTTTTTACTTTTCTATTCTTAGCTCCGAACCGTTGCCAACGCGCAGCGTCCTTACGACTTTCCACGGCAAGCTCCAAGCTCCAGGCTCCAGAAATTCCACCATCGCCAACATTTCTGAATTCGTCGACATGTCAACTGCTACAACAAGGAAACCGCCGCCGCCTGGTTCAACTGGCCGCAATGCCTCTGGAAATCCGCCATCGCCAGGGGCTACGAACCGAAGCCCATCGCGAACGTCTACAACGTCACCGAATGGCGTCGCAAGGACAAGGTCTATAAGAAGCACAAATGGCACGCCCGTCTCGGCTAGAGCATCGGTCAAGAAACCTGGTGCGCCTTCTGGGCTGAGCCAAAGCTCATCTACCGCGGTGCAGGACGGCGCGGATGAAGAGGCTCGCGAGGAGACTGCCGCACTCATTCACGAGCTGAAGCAGCGCCTACAGAAGGCTGAAACGGTGTCAGAGGAGTATCAAAAGCAGATCGAGGTTCTTCACTCACGGCTGGATGATGCGCTGAAGGAGCAGGCGAGGTTAGAAGAAAGGGTACACGAAGAAGAAGAACGGGTAGAGGGCTTAGAAAATGAAAAGAGAGAAAGTGTACGGCAACAGCGGGAGCTGGAGGCCATCTACGAGGCGGAGCGAGTTACATCAATGAAAGAGAAGGAGGAAGCACAGCTAAGGGAGGATATGCTGCAAGAAACTATACAGCGACTGAAGGAGACGCTCGCAATGAAGGATATTCGAGCCGGCGAAGATGGAGAAGGCCGACTCTCGAGAACATGTATGCGCTCTTCATTCGCTGATTTGATATTTCCAGGGCCATTGGGCCTGTTACTGACCCTTGCCAGCGAGTTTCCGAAGAAACTCTCCTAGTAGTTCTTCTACACACCTTGAGAATGGCGGTCAATTCGCCCCGCCTGCCTCTATCCAGCGAAGCAACTCTAAGAACAACTCTAAGTTGATACATCAAAAAGACAAGATCATTGAATCTCTAAGGCTCGAGCTTGCCGAGCACCAGATCAAGCTTGTCGAAATGGAGAACATGGGTGGTGGACGTATGCAGGAGCTAGAGCGAGTACTCCTTGAAACTCGGATGACCAATGCTCGTCTAATGGAAGACAATGAAAGCTTTCAGCTACTCCTTTCCGAGAAGACTCTGAACGGCGATTTCGCCCGGGGAGACTTCATGCGGGGCACATCAAATTTAGAGGACAGAGTGCCCTCCCGCAACGGCCCCTCTACCAGTCTAGCAGACGAGCTTGAATCTGCTGAGGGCGCAGAAGGCGAAAACGTTCGCCGCCTTGAAGCAGAACTCAATAACATGAAGGATCAGAATAAAGCTCTTACACTTTATATCAACAAGATTATTGAGCGTCTGCTCCAGCACCAAGGCTTCGAAAGCATTCTCGACAAGACCGATTTAGAGGATGCTGCAACAGCTCGACCGCTCAACACAGACAAAGATCTCCCACCGCCTCCTCCACCAAAGGAGAACGTAGCTCCGTCCCTCTTAGCCCGCGCTAAATCTGTTGCTATTGGCAGCGGACGAGTGCGGCCACGGCCAGCAAGCCACATGCCACTTCCGGTCGCGACTAGCACAGTCACCGAGGACCCAGCAACAGCGCCCAGCATTCCGCTTCAGCGTTCGCAGAGTCATAGAATGAGCAGCGGGAGCTACAATCACCGCCGCAGCACTTCAGAATGGAATACGTCGGCTGCAGCTGTAGTGAATAATATGTACCGCGCACCTCCCCCAGTAGCCACTATCCCCGGCCAAATTAGTCCCGGAATTGTCTCCCCTCGAAGCTCATTTTTTGGCCCCGGCTCGGCAGCAGCAGCACGCATTCCATCAGGAGGCATTCCACGCGCGAGCAGCGATGATTCAAGGCCACCAGCGAGCAATAGCACGGTAGATAGTATCAGCAACTCCGACAGCAACGCTAACATCGACACACCATCGCCGCCACGCAGTGTGGCAAGCTCATTTGATCGCCCAGGTGGCGTGATGACGGGCAACAAGATGCGCCCTTTGCGACTAGTGCAGGAGACTGAGGAAGCTGAAGAAGCTGCACGCGCACGAAATAAGGCAAACCGAGGGAGCTGGGTGATGGGGTGGTTCAATAAGGGCGGAGAGAGAGCTCCTGGTGATGATACTATGTCGCCTCAATAAATTAGTTCGACCTTAGCATAAGGTGGAGTAAGTTAATGGCTTTTCTAGATTGTGTTTTTATTTGTGCACTTGACATTGATGGCTCTCATGTTTAAGGGTTGGATTTGGTCTCATTGCGCTGGTCAAGGAGGGCGTTTTTCGGCGATGACTGGATGAAGGGAGAACAATGTTGCATACCCTATCATGTCTTTTATTCTACCATATGGCTTGTTACTTCTTAAGATTATATTGTCAGATCACGGATTGAACACTATCACACTCAGAAGAATACTACTCGGAACCTCCAAGTCCGTTTATATACGGAGAACCTACAGGGTTGTTCTTCTGTACACCATTTTGGGAAACGCAAATGTTGTACCTTGTTCTATATAAGTTCGAAATCTCCTAAATAAACAATACCTTATGATCACGCGATAAGCCCCAACAACCCATCGCATGTGTTTTTAATAGATGTCCCGTCCTTATGAAGTACTCTCATCCCTCATAATGACTCCCTTCGCACTGGAAGGCCTTCAATGAAGTTAACCACGTATTAAATCCGCATCCCCAATTGAATACTGGGCCTCCTAGGAGTCGCCATACATAAGTCTTATCTACAACTCTCCCTCTTTGGAGTCCACCCGGTACTGACAACGTGGCAGTTGATCGGACATCCTCATCTATGGCGTTCATATTATTCGCTAAAGATTTAACTCGTTGTTCGGTGTGTTCAAAGCTCATAAAGGCCAATTAGATAACTCTGGACTGTTAATCAATAGTACGTTCTAACAATTCCAAACATCCCTCCAGGCGTTTTGTTCAACCGAGAGTTGAGCGTAAGCAGGTCATAAGGTCGCAAAGCCCTACAACTTTTTTTTTCAAAAGAATAATGCCTTCATTTTTTGTAAATATCATGACACAGAGCCTAGCCCCCCTGCTAGATCGTTTGAAGAGCCTATGCTAGAATACCCGACTAATGCGCTTACAGCCACGGACACCGGCAGTAATTTATAGAAGTAGCTTACACACTCGAAAATGCAAGCCGACGAGCTAACAATGATAGAAAAGAAAAGATACAAATAGCAAGCTTCTCCAGCCACAAGCATGTACTCACCCGCTACCATTACAAGCTCCCATCAGAGTAAAGGCCACATCTAATCTCTCCATGAATGACGACACAAAACAAGGGTAAAATGGTGCATCATCCGAAGATTCCCCGCACTCCACCTTGAAGCCTTTGATAATTTCCCTCAATAACAGCGAGTAAGTCCTGATAAATCGTGGGTTCCTATCTACTCTAGCCTTCTGAGAACAGTCTAACCCTTTGCAACGATGCCATTCCAGCAACTTGGATACAAGAGATTGCATTATACGGACAGCAAACCTGAAGGTGATGCTGTCCGTGAAACTTTTATACTCACCCATGGACTCGGATCTTCTCAAAACTACTATGGTGCGATAGTTGAGGGACTCATACACCACCACTTTCGATGCATCACCTTCGACACGACAGGCGCTGGTCGCTCACCATATACCCAAATCGAGCAGAGCATCGAAAGCCTCTCAAATGATATCATTGGCTTAATGGACGCACTGGAAGTGCCCAAAGCCGTGGTTGTCGGTCATAGTATGGGAGGGTATAAGCTCAATGTTTCAATGGCTCCAGAGCACGGATAAGTGCTGACCATAACCCAAAGTATTGTAGCAGCGAACCTAGCAGCCGAGCGTAACGACCGTGTAGTAGCCGCAATAATGATTGGGCCAGTGTATCCTAGCGATAGCGTAGCAAAAATATTCGAAAAAAGAATACAGGTGGTCGAGAAAGAAGGCATGGACCCAATGGCGAATACGATTCCCGCGGCGGCAACGGGCAAAAAAGCGTCCCCGATTGCGAGAGCGTTCATCCGAGAGCTTCTCCTCGCACAAGATCCCGCGGGCTATATTTCCAATTGTCGCATCATTGCGAATGCAAAACCTCCAAGTTACGATAAAATTGCCGTCCCGGTTCTCATACTGGCGGGAGAGGAGGACAAATCAGCGCCGCTCGAGGGATGCAAGAAAATGTTTGAGCAAATTGGCACGAGCGAGAAGAAGATGGAGGTATTAAAGGGCGTGGGGCACTGGCATTGCATCGAGGCATTTGAGGAAGTAGGTAAACAGATATTGTCGTTCTATCATGAAATCCAATGAAGTTGAGGGGCTAGATGCAGCTGGATGAGTCCGAAAATAACCAAGTTTTCCGCAAGTTTGGTAGATGATAGGGTCAAATGGGCTTTGAAAGACAGGAGGCTTATTGGATGGTGAAAGCGTCTTAACACAACACTTTGGGTGTTGAAGGGGCACACGGCTCGAAGTTGGCTACCCATGCCCCTCGTGATGTTGTCATTCGCCTGATGTTTCCACGCTTTGTTTCTGCGGGCTTGCACCGACATCTTGGCGCATCTGGGTGGCTTTTGCCGCGGGTGAGCGCACGCTGTACCTGCTTGTCGTTCTCACTCTGCTCGCTATCCTCACCACTCTCACCACCCTCACTAGCCTTCGGCATATCGCTTGACAGGCACGACGCTCTCCACGCATGCATTGATAATGAAAGGCCCAGGCTCTAAGAGGAGCGGTTGGGGCCGAGGAACAGCCTTCTCCGGGTTCTCATGTCTATTCCAAAACAACGCTCAGCAGTCACCAACGCACAATGACCACGCTCCTCCAGGATTGGCCAGGTTTTGCACACGCGAGGACCCTTTTGGATGAGGCTACTCTGATGCGCTTGGGTTGTCCTATAAACCCTCATTCTTCTCGCCCCTCTCGCCGATGTCGGTTGCAGCCCCCATTCGGCCCTTCCCGTGCCTGCTGGCGGTGTGAGGGACAAAACGCGAAGGGTCTTGATTGACACGCTATTCGATGCGCTCATGAAGCCATGTATTCTGGACCAGGACAGTTTGCTGTCCTCGCTGTCGCCTCAGTCGCCGCTGGTTTGTCACAAGACGCCCAGCCAGAGAGGCATGGCTGTCTGACATGTGAAAGAAGACATCATATCTCAAACACCCTGCCCGCGGCATAGCCTCATGCTCAACTGTGAATCATTCCCATCTTCCATATCCCATATCCCCTTTCCCCGCTGCATTTATTTATGCTTGTTTCCTGTCTGTTCGCCTCCTTTGCTAAAAGAGTCAAGCCCACTCTCAGACCGTACTAAAAACTCAACCAGCGGAGCGGTGAACTCAACGGGGCAAGCCACCCGCCCCTCCCCCGGCTTGATCGTGCATCGAAGCCATCCAAACGACACTCGAACTGTTACCAGTACCCACCACTGGCCGTTGAGAGACTCAAGATCATCCTTCTCGCCACCATACAGTACTGGTAGTTCGATTGCGCGCCGTCGACCGTTTCCTATCGTGCATCTTGGCGCCAATGTCCGTGCCGATTTGCCATCTGCTTTAGACGCAGCTGGTTTGAGCTTAAGACTCCCACCATCCCCCCTCAGCAAGACATATTTCGACACACTAATTCTTTCTTTTCAAACACATAATCATTTTTTGGTTCCACATTATTTTTGTAAGACTTCGTTTGGTGTCTCACTTAGAATAGTACTAACTATTCGTTGAAGAAAGCAATGCCACGTTAGTGAGGGACCTAATATGGCTGCGCCCGCTTCTCAAGAACTCACATCTCGTCTCCCGGGTAGACCACCCTCTCATGGACGGATCATGCGCAGGACCGACAGTGGCTTTGATGAACACCAGCCACTGGAGCTAGGGGATAAAAGAGAGCACCAAATCCGTCACGATGGTGTACCGACTTCTGCCGTAACACGTCGAAGCAGATCCTTGACAGAAAGAACAAAAGGGGCATCTCACCGGCCGTCAGTAGATCGCTCAATCGAGGAAGGAGTCGCAAAGCAAAAGTCCCATTCTCACGATCGGAGAAGACCTGGTGCTCGGCGCGCCTCTGTCAGCTCATCCTCCGGAGAGTCAACCCCTAAGCCCCGAGGGTCAAGGCAAAGCTCGAAGCAGTCTTCTCATCGAGCATCCACCGCTCCTGATATGGCTCGTCCAGCCCCTCCACGGAGGATTATAAGCACGCAAACCGTACCAACTTCCACCCGCGACGTAGACGATGTTTTGGCCCTACATTACCGAAGTTGTAGTCTCTTCCGGAGTGCGTCAGCCGCGGGTGCTCCCGAGTATTCTACCTCCCTGTCCGGAAGAGTGGATCCGGACCCTTCATCACCCCTGCCAGATGCATCCTCAGCAGTAACCCCACCTTCCATCGTGGGGCCTGTAACAGCTGTCAGCGTGGCAAACTCGTCCAAAAGTAGCGACGAAATCACCGTCAACAATGAGCTGCCGGATACAATCATTCATTGGACTTCTCCGAGCACGCGACGGCGGGAGTATGCCGAGATTGATAGATCGCATAAAGGCGTCCGCGGCTTTTTGAGAAAAGTCACCCCCAGGTGGTGTTCAGGATCACCCTCGCAGCCATTCTACAACTCGAAAGACAATTCGGACCTTGGCAGTGTCCGGCGGTACCGATTGGATTTACCTGACCCTGAACCAGAAGATGATGAGAAGAATACCACAGCATTGCAGGGCAAGCCTAGTGCTCCACGCGTATCTAGAGGTTGGAATTGTTTTTGATCGTCCGACAGTCCTCGGTTCGAAGATAGCATGAATCAGGCGTTCTGCATGTGCGATGATACCCATGTTTGCGTTGGAGGTGTTGGTCTTCCTTTCTTTTAGTAGTTCGATTCTACTCCACGAATTGCCTCTCATAGCCGGACCATGCAATGCCTTATGGAGTTCTTTCCGCCTTTGTAGTAAACGGCACCTAATAGAGTTTTGATGAGCATGAAGCATATCCGAAAATGGTATGTGACAACCGCAGCACACATTTTGGATCCCTCGTACAAACTTAGTTGAGGGGGGGGCATTGTTTTCAGTCCGCGAGCCGGGAATAAGCAGAATATCGGTCAACCTATTGTTAACCTTTCGCAAGGAAATTGAGGCATATAATCGGATAGGAATGCATTTCCACGCCACTTTTAGGCTTGATATCTCCTATTTACGTGTGTTCGGTACGTAGTAGGCGTTGTGACCATGATATCTATAACCCAGAGCAGCTTATGCGTTCTACCTGCCTAATTGGGAAGGCTCCCTTGCCCATCTTTCAACCGACAGCCACCGCTGTCACGACGGATGAGGGACGTCCACCCAACAGCAGGATAACCTCCAAGGGTTGCATTAGACGGAGTTCGCAAATTTCCTTACGCTAGCTTACGCTAATTTAGTGGCCTGCAAGGAGTTTGAATATAGCTTAGAGGATGCCGATTTAGGTGAGAGACTAAGCTAGGGAGCCATACTTAGCTCTATGCACGAGCTGGCGCCAATCCTTGGAAATTTTGAGGTTTCGTAATTGTATAATAAGCCTATCCTACGTCAAGCTTACTGTAGTAACAAAACGACAATCGTGACGTCGCGCGATTGGTGCCTCCTGTCAATCAGATCAAAGCTAGGCTTATATTTAAAGGCTGCTCACCTGCTCTACTCGTTGGCGCCGCTGTAGTCTCCATAAATACATCATAGCTTAATTAATCGCCAAACGATCTTACCTAATTAAGGTGTATAAGCCAAC
>KV749029.1:107746-131417 GCA_001692915.1 Glonium stellatum | reverse complement strand
ATTTGCAGGGATTGCGAACTCCGTCTATTGCGATTGTACAACAACGATCCTCGCTGCCGATCATAGCGTTTTACGTTCCGCGTTGATATGCCGTCACACGCGGCTATAGTACGACCCAGAAATGGGGGACCCTGGAACCATTCCTTATCACTGGAGTTCCCCAAGACTTTATATCAACGACGGTCATAGTGGCGCTGGTGAGAGATACAACGGATATTCAGCACAGTTACGTTGATCTTCTTTTATGAAGACGTAGCCACTTGTGCGTCGCTTGGGTGATTTCATACAGCACTTCGTGATCCAGTCCTGCCGTCATGGATACCCCACCAGGAAAGGCGCCGGCTCCGCGCGACGAGGAAAAAGAGCCTATTCCGGGCATCTCACAAGATGTAATCCGCAGTGGCAGCGTGGTCCCAGCGAATATTCTAAAACATTCGCATGATGCCGATGCGGCATTGAAAGCCTTTGAGGCGTACGAAGGGACGGTGATTGAGATCGACGAGGCGACAAATAAGAGGCTTCTCAGGAAGATTGATATGCATCTGATGCCAGTGAGTACGACAATTCTAGAATATGGAGCTGTAGGCATGATGGCTGGATGTGAAATCATCAAATTGATTTAATTATAGATTCTTTGTGTGGTATACGGATTGAACTATCTTGATAAAACGACACTTAGCTATGCATCAGTTATGGGCATCAAGAAGCCGCATAGTGGTGATAAAACAACGAGCGGGATTGACTTATCAGGCTCACAGTATTCATGGTTAGGAAGGTGGGCGAGGGCGTTCCATCTTGTCTCTGTCGCTTCATCACTACTACACGAAACACATCGATTACCAACCCTATATCTACCTACCACGCCTATTTACGTTTCCTGTCTTCATGGAAACATTTATATGAATACTTCTACATTATGGCAGCTTCCAGATGAGGTCCAGCACCGCCAACCATCACAGAAAATTCTCTTAATGCATTCCCGCGTATTTCCGTGAAGAAAGCTAATACAATTATTTAGCATGTTTTACTTCGGCTACCTAGCGTGGGAATACCCAACTAATAGGCTTCTACAAAGGCTGCCTCTTGGGAAGTATTGTATGTATTAAAATCATTTAGTCATGCTGAAGAATACTGAAGCAACACTAGCTGCATTCAATATCATCATGTGGGGCTTCGTATTATCCTGCTTTGCTGCCGTCGAAAACTATTCAGGCGCAATCGCAATTCGATTCTTCCTTGGGGTTTTCGAGTCTGCAGTAACTCCTGGATTCGCTCTTTTCACCTCCCAATGGTATACCAAGAAGGAACAAGGAACCCGAACCGGCATTTGGTTTAGCTTCAATGGGTTTGCGCAGGTAATGCCCTCCCAATAAAGGCCACATTAATTTATTTGCGATGCCTTATTGCACACCTCCATACCATTTTCCCTTAGCACCCGACTAACTCTCATAGATATTTGGCGGTCTAGTAGCCTATGGTATTGCCAAAGGCACCGCCAAGTACGGTTCTACCATCGAGCCCTGGAAAATTATCTTCCTGGTTACCGGAATTCTTACCATATGCATGGGGGTAATATTTTTGTTCGTGATGCCGGACAATCAAATGAACGCGCGGTGGTTGAGTAAAGAGGATCGTCTTCTCGCCATCGAACGGATCCGCATAAATCAGCAGGGTGTGGGAAATAAGCATTTCAAATTGTACCAGTTGAGGGAGGCATTGCTGGATCCGCTTGGTTGGGCATTTTTCCTTTATGCTCTAATTGCTGATATCCCCAACGGTAAATTCCTTCCACTCTCATATGTTTCTATAAACTACACAATGACTGACTAATGCTCAGGTGGCATATCCAACTTCTTTTCCCAACTGATAGTCGGTTTCGGCTACACAGCTGAACAATCGCTGCTTTATGGGACCCCTGGTGGTGTCGTAGAAATCGTCTCACTTATCGTTTGTGGCTTCTTAGGTGATCGTTACGGTCATCGCATCCTGATATCATGCTCTGGTCTCTGTCTGGCTATTCTTGGCATGGTACTGATTGTTGCATTACCTTTGGATAACAACAAGGGACGACTAGCAGGATATTACCTTACACAGGCAAGCCCAACGCCATTTGTTGCGCTATTGAGTTTAATTAGCAGTAATGTGGCCGGATACACAAAGAAGACGACTATTGCAGCCATGTATCTGATCGGTAATCATTATTCCCTGCTTCCGCTTTAATGCATGCGTCAGCTAATTGCATATAGGGTATTGTACAGGCAATATCATTGGTAGGTACACCCAAATTCTGACTCATTACTCTTGGATAATGTGGTTGATTTGGACCTTGCTTATGGTGATCATTTCAGGCCCGCAAACCTTCAGGGCAAAAGATGCTGTGGGTTTAATATGCTCACGATACATAACTATAAGGCTGACTGTAGATTTCCATCCAGCCTCGTTATGTGCCAGCCGAAATAACAATAATTGTGTGCTGGGGAGTGTGTCTATTTGACCTCTTATTCATCTACTCGTACTGTTTATGGCAAAATAAGAAAAAGGCCAAGATACGGGCCAAGCCGGGCTATGTGAGGTTAGAAAACCAAGAGTATGCTTTTTCAATGCTAGAGGTGGCTGAGCACTAATGAGCACACAGGTGGCTGGACCTTACTGATAAGGAAAATCCAGAGTTTATATACACTCTGTAACGGATCGCTTCGCTGTGGGTTGGCTGGTTGGATTGGAGTGGCTAGCCCAGCAATCCTCTACGCTAAGTAGAATTTATATTATCACAACGCCGTTTTGCACATAACTACGCGGGCCAGTATCTAGAAATCTTCAAATCCAGTCTCATATATGTACTCGTGATGTGATCCAAAATGCGCCAAACGTAGCTATCAAGGGCGTTTTATACGTGATGAGCAGTGTCCTACACGCCTACGCAATGCCTCCGGCCGCTCCCGAATCGATCCTGAAATCGCGCCTCCTTAGAAGCCTCAATCCAGAGTCCCATTGTCCGCCTGAAATTCGCCCATATGCCGTTTACTGAAGTAGAATGAGAAAACGATTTGTCTTAAACCCATGGTATCATAAAGTCCACGAAGCTTAGTGGAAGACAAAGCAACATCTAGCCCAATCTAAAGTCGACAAAAATAATTAAATGAGTGAAGCCCCTAAATCTTACAGACCCTGAACCGGAAGGATCATTTCTGGTTTTATTGAGGCATGTCTTCAGATACGCCATTCATGGATGGTTCCTCCGTTGCATGGTATTGAGCTGTGCTGGTTCTTTTCGACTGCGGTCGAACATCCACCATATTATCCACGGTGCCTCTCCCGCTCTGTTCAGTGTCAGTGCCACTCCCACTCTGTTCTGTGTCCGTGCTAGCGCCATATTGATCCATGTCTATCATAACTTGTGCGGCTAGCTGATTGGCCTGCTGTTGGAGATTTGGCATATCTTTTTCGGGCTGTGAAAGGTATGATTCAAGAAGAGCTTTTAGCGTTTGAGCACTGCAAAGTAGTAAGCATTGGTCATTTACAAGTAAACCACTCGAGGAGCGCTTGACTTACCGGACAGGTTTTGCTAAATAGTTGTTCATCCCAGCTTCCAGGCATCTTTCTCGATCCCCTTGAATGGCTGACGCTGTCATGGCAATTACAAGAACATTACGAACAATGGGATCGCTGTGCTTCCTTATCTCACGCGTAGCATCATAGCCATCTAGGATAGGCATTTGAACATCCATGAGGACCTGGATACTTATTAACCCAAACTTTCAATCAATAATATCGATTTGAAAACAATACTAAACATGACCTCGGTGTTTGGAGGAATGTTTGATTGGAAAGTGGAGCACTTACCAAATGGAAGGGACGTCCTTCTTGGTTAGCTCTTTCCAGCGCCTCGATAGTCTTGCGGCCGTCGGCACATGCCTCACATTTGAACCCAAGCTTTCGGACAAAAGAAATTGCTATTCGCTGATTGATTAGATTATCTTCAGCAATGCATATGCGAAGCTCTTCCCTAGGAATCTTGGAAAGATCAATGCAGGAACCAGCGGACTCTTCATGACCATTATTTTCCTTGGGTGAGAATTTTGCCATAGGATCGGAGTCTCTTGTTGTCCACTCTATTCGCATAGCCTCAGATTTCGGGACCTTCTTGAACCTCAAGGAGAAGGAAACGGTGGTTCCAACTCCGGGCGTGCTCTCAAGCCAGATTTTCCCTTTCATGACATTTTCAATTATCGCTTTGCATATGCTCAGTCCTAGGCCAGTACCACCGTAGCTCCTTGAACTTGAACTTTCTATTTGGCTAAATGGCAAGAAAAGTTTCTTCATTTGCTCCTCGGGTATGCCAATGCCGGTGTCAGCTACACTGCAAGTAATGTCGATCGTATCTTCGTCCTCGTGTTCCACGGATGCCTTAACGGTCACCGATCCCTTTGGTGTGAATTTGTAGCTATTGGAAAGTAGGTTCATCAGTATCTGGTGAAGCCGTACTGGATCTCCCATGACAAATAGATCTGGGTCTAGATCTAATTGCTCTATAGTTCTTAAACCTCGTTCGTGGTTCGTGTATGACAATGCTCTAACAACCTCGGTGATGGTTTCAGTCAAGCTCAGAGGCATTGAGATCATGTTCATCTTGCCTGCTTCTAGCTTACTGTAATCCAACAAGTCATTGATGATAGATAGTAATGTATCCGCGCAAACACGAATGCTGTCAGCATAGCCTGCCTGTTCCATATTAAGACTGCTTGCTTTTAGAAGTTCGCTCATGCCGATGACACCGTTCAGGGGTGTTCGTAATTCGTGGGAAACGTTCGCCAAAAACAATGACTTCGCCTTGGCGGCTTCTTCTTTCAGCTTCATGTTGCGAATAGCGATTGCTTCGGCTTCTTTGGCCTTAATTTCTGCTTCGCGCGCCTGGGCCAAGGAACGCTTCTGCATCTCAAGCATGGCTACATTACTTGCACTTACTTTTTCAACTCGCTTGAATAGCAGCGCATTCGCAAGAGATATCGCGATTTGGTTCACTAAAAGACGAAGAACGTTGGTATTTCTTTCGGTAAAACTGTTCGGAGGTCCCTCTACATATATCGAACCTGGCATGACGTCGTCTCCATGAAGGATAGGAATGGCTATCACGGCTTTTCCATCAGGGTTCCGTTTGAGGTACGACTCCGAGACACTGGAAAATCTGTCGTCTTCTAAAAGATTCTGTACGAAAACCGTTTCTCTGAAGCGCAGGACGTATAATGTGACTTGCCTGGCCACCTGGTCATCAACGGCTTCTAAAGGTTGGCCTCCAGGATACGCTGTTACGCCGTCAGGAGTACCCACGGCTGCTATGCTCCAGCCAATCTGTTCGTCTTCAACTACGATGGCACTAAGGTCTGCTCCTGTTGATTCTAGGATGATCTCCGTCATTTTCGCTAAAAGCCGATCAACTTGAAGCTCAGAGGACAAGACTTGGCTAGATTCCAATATGCTGGCTAAATCAATCATATCAAGGCCAACCGCCGAGAATCCTCCCTGAAGGTCGTGCTGTGTTTCTACTCGTTTGCTGGGTCCTGCGGTAGAGTTTGGTACAAGCCACGCTTGAGTTCTGTCGACAGAAGTTTCGGCGCCTAGAAGGAGTGCTTCCTGATCATCGTTTTGCTCTAGCTTAAAAGATGTATTGCCTGTATCAATAATGGTTGTCTGACAAGCAACATCCATCGTCAGTAGAGTAGAAGTGCCACGAAGTAGCCATTCGTATTTCTCAGTTATTTGCTGAGATTTCCCGAAAGCGCTAACACGTCGATATGTTGATATGGAATCTTTGAGCATATGACGAGCTGGTCTACATGCTCCTTGTCGAATTAAATATTCCGCGTAGAGCTCGTAGGCTAAGGCTTCATCCAGCATGTATCCGTGTATTTCGGCATGGTCAAGGGCTGCCTCGTAGTTCCTCATTGCCCCTGAGTGATCGCCATTGAGACAGGAGAGTTCGGCGTTGAGAAGAGAGATCCAGATGCTGTAGTTGATATCGGTGATGGTGCAACAAGCCCGGATTTTATCAATAGAGGACGATACAAACCGAAGAAGCTTGTCTTTTTCGGTAGTAGTAGTAGCATTTTCTCGTACAGAAGCAATATATGAAAGAGCGAGATAGAAAAGGTTGGAATAGTAGAGGCGCATGCACCATATACTGTCCATCATAGGAAGAAGTTTTTCGCCTGTCGCAATTGCTTCTTTAATGTAACCATACCGGAATAATACTATGAGTTGATAGCTCAGATATATCGTTCTAGGTCGTTTTGGGTTGGAAGCTCTGGTGTCGAGGTCCGCTAGGTAAGCTGATGACTGGTGTGTCTCATCGGAGAGAACATCTGCTGTGGAATGTGCGAAGGTTTTCCCTTGTAATGCGCGAGAGTATTGTCGGACACTGACTAGAAATACACCTCCTCTGAGGTCCTCGTGCCAGTTCTTGAACTCTATAGGAGCTTCTTCGATCCACGCCTCTAATTCCGCGAGGTCGTAGGAGGACCAGAGTCGGAACGCGGCCACAACTCCCAGATTGAGTAGTGATAGAATACGATCACCTGCTTGAACGCTCGACTTCATGGCACGAATTAAAATAGGGATCTGCCGATGATCAACTTTCTATTCCGCGATGCTCTTCACTGTTTACTCACCTGATCTCGCACATGAGTTTGGAGGTGGCCAATGAACAGGGCATGAAGTGTTTGCCCCCGGCCTACGGTATACGCGTCATCTCGGAATCTTTCCATAAGTTGTTTCGCAATATCGCCGATCTCGACACCGAGCTCCGTCAGACTAAAGCGAGCTGTACATATTGTAGCTAAATGTACGTAGCACAGACCGATTTGCGGGACAGTGCCCCTGTGTAGGTGTACATCTATCATCTTGAGAGTCATTTGGTAGAAAAGAAGGGAATTACTCCAGAATGCAGCGCTAAGTAATTCCACAAACACGGCACCCATTGTCATTAGAGCACGATCGTCTGTAGAAGCTGGTCTCGAGAGTAGCTCCTCTCGATTAACGCTTTGCAGGAGAGAGCATATCCTCTGGAACTCTGCATCACATTCTTCCCAGGTCGTTTCTGAAATATGGACTCCTAGGTCGTTTAAACATTGCTTCAAAGCGTGGAAGGCAGCGAAGCTGTCGCCTCTCACAGCAAAGACACGAGATTGGATAATCCAAGATGGGGCCTTGTCGACGGCATCTTTTGCTTTGTTGAAAGTTGTCTGAAGCAGGCTCATGGCGGATTCGTAAATGCCTTGGTACCAGTAGCATTCTGCCGATCGTGTAAATAAAGTAAGAGTTTCTTGGTAATAGACATCGGGCATTGCCTCATCCCAGGGGTCATTTTGTAGGAGATTCAGGCAATGAGAGTAATAGTACAGCCCGGTTGATCGTGCACCCGACTCACAGGCGTGCTCTGCAGCTTGATATAAGACATCTCGGTAAGGCGCACGATGTTGCACTCTTGCCTTTATTAGGTCCACAGCTAAACAGATATGTCGGCTTCTGGCATAGAGTGCTTTCGAACTGGTTGTTGTACTGTCTTGGTTATCATTTTCTATCATTGCTGTGGCAATAGAGAAATGCATCTCAGTCTTATTGTAGCATTCGCTTAGAGAGCCTGGTAGGAAAAAAAAGTTCAAAATTAGCAAATTCTATCACCGAGGGTAGGTACGGCTTACCCGCTGCTTGTATGTAACGGTCATGTGCGAACCGGAACTGATCCTCATCCTCCCTAGCCATTATAATATATGCAGACATGGCGCTTTGCAATGCAGAAACTGGGTCGTGTCCATCATATAATATCGGTAGCTCGGCTTGATGAAGAAAATTGTTAGCTTCTGCGTTGCTAACTGAATCCACCTGAATTAATGGTTGTGTGCACATACATATATTAGGAGGTGAATTCTCCCCGCTCAGCAATCTCTTAACCAGACTGAAGGAGAATGTGTTGCCAATTAGCGAGGCCCACGCCAGTAAGGACCTAGTGGTAGGTGGCAATTCCTGAAGTCGTTTCGCCACAAAATCGTTGTTGATCTGAGATCCATAAGTTTGAGACTCAAACTCAGTAAAAATCTTGTCCAGGTCATATTCCCAAACAGAATTCTTCCAAGAATAATAAATGCAGCTTTTGCGATAACATGTGTCTAGCATCTCTCTAATGAAGAACGGATTGCCCAACGTCTGTTAATGTTAGGAAAAAGTGTTGATAGAAATATCTGGGTTGTTAATCTACCTTCTCCTGGATGACAGCTGTAAGAGGGAGCACATATTCTCGGTCTCTGTGTAAGGTCTCTGAGACATATTCGGCCGTCTCGTCCTCATTGAATGGCTTAATTTGTATCCTATACTCGGCAATCAGTACATTACAACGAGGACACCAAAACCAAAACTATTCGTGAGGCAGCACTTACATTGTTGCTGAGGATAGTAGTGATCGGATATCTTTCGGCAAGCTTTCCTCTTCACGGTAAGATAGTATGAAGACAATAGGGACCCTACCAGCTACGATGTTTTGGATGAGTTCAAGACTTTCTGTGTCCTATGAGATGTTATTATTAGTATTACGTATATATCTGCGTGGCCCGTGAGCTTACAGCAAATTGAAGATCATCCACACAGAAACATATAAATTTGTATACAGCGAAGAGCCGTAGAACCTCGATGAAAGTGTTTACAAATCTAGAAGATTTAGTGGATCCTCCTGACCGTAACCAATCCGCCGCGGTGTTGCCTGCGCTTCCACAGTGCATACCCGGGGATGTTTCTTTGCGGGGGCTTTTGATCATTTGTATGTCTCGTTGTTGGGGTGTCTGTGGCATGCTACCGGAGCTGAGTAACCATTCCGGTAAATCTAGATAGCCGTGAAGTAAATGCCATACTGATCTCAATTAGCTACCGTATTAACTCTAATACTGGGAATGAAAATATCTGAGATATGAAATTGATCAAGTAAAATAGAAATAGAGCATAGCTATTTTATATGAAGAAGACTAATTTATCGTTACGAAAAAGAGTTGTTTACCTGGCCTAACGTATGTGCGGATGTTGTTATGAAATTCGGTCGAGACATCACTCTCAGAGAATATCTGCCGGAAAAGAGACGACATTAGTTTTAGGATAGGCTCAAAGGGGGCCCTCTTTGCTTCGTCGAATTTTGCTGAGGCAAAGTAGCCGTGGCTTCGAGCGGTTATTTGGATACTTTGCACCAGGCAAGATTTTCCTAGGCCTGCTGCGCCAGAAATTGCAATGACCTCGCAGCGACTTTTGCGTCTCATTTTTTGCGCGTCTCTGAGAAGTGAGCCTGATCCATCAGTGCTGTTTTGGCTTGAGCGTTGCATGGATCCAGAACCATCTATGCTGCTGTGGGCTGGTCTACTGTCTGCTGCAAATCTCGCACCCATTGGCGGCCTTGTTTCAGAAGACTCATCTCCACCTGAGGACTCAGACTGCATCGTGCTATCTTGAGACCTTTGGTTAGTGGATCTCGTAGCCTCCATAAAAGCCGGACCACTTCCACTACCTGTTCGACTTTCCGACCCTTTAGAGCTGGCGCTATCCGAAACCATATCATCCATCTGGCTGGATTCCACCCGTGGGTCCGAGTACGAAGAGCTGGAGCTAAGGCTCAAGCCTTTGTTGAGGTGATTGGGTTGTTTCTGGCGTTTGGAAACACTTTCAATAATGTCAACTATTATTCGCCGTTCTTCTTCACGCCCAATCTGCCTCAGGGGCAAATTGAAAAAGCATGAAACATCTCTAGTGCCAATTTGAAATGCCTTTAGACGCCCTCCGTCGCCTTCGCTTAGGAAGTTTTGAATCTGGATAAGGTCGTACTTTAAGCCTGATGTAGAATTGTACCGCTCGTCGATATTTTTCTGCGTCATCTTCTGAATAACGGCAGAAAGGACGTCAGGTATGTCAGAGCGCTTTGACGATACAGGAGGTATCCTTCGTGAAAGGACGTTTTGCATGATGTCAAGTGGATTATCGCCATCGAAGGGGGACTCTCCTGTGAGCTATGCATTGTAATGTTAGAAAAAACCATCTGATCATGGAGTGATGCTACTTTACCATAGTCCAAAAGAGTATGCCTAGACTATAGATGTCAGTACGACTGTCAGGTTCGGCAGGTAAACGCCCTGTCTGTTCGGGCGCAATGAATTGCAGCTGGCTAAGTTAGTCTGTAGCGAACCCTGCGAGCTTTATTGAACACGTACTTTATGCTCAACCCCTACTTCACGGCTTAGAGAAGACCATCCAGCACTTGTTAAGCCATTCTCAAAAGATCTTGCCCCTGATCCAAAATTGATCATTTTGACAACACCAACTTCTTTATTGAAGTGAAAAGCGTCTTCTCGCAGCTCTCCGTGAACAATTCGGTTTCCATGGTGAAGAATCTCGCAACATTCTGTTGCGCCTATGGCGAAAGTCAAGAATAGGATAAGCGAGATCTTTGCAGGTTGCTTAGACCCTAAAGCGCTGATATCCCAACTATCCCGGTGAGCAATCCCTTTATACACATTTGGCCCAAACTCGATAAGCTCTCTTAAGTAATTGGGGCCCGGTGCTTCGAATATAGAGCACACCAAATTTTCTGTGCTGCCAGGCTTTGGTGGAAGACGGACAAACTCGATGGGTCGGACAAAGTGTTTACAATTAGGATCGCTCTTGCTGACGATGAGTTTAGAGAGCTGGAATTCCCGCTCTAGCCGTAGGGCGTGGCTCGAGACACGGGCAATAACTTGTCGCCTCTGGGGTATATCAAATACCGTAGAGCTGGTGCTGGCATCACTGCTGGAGGATCTATGAGCCTTGAGTTGTGGTTTTCCGTCTGGGGAATTCGAGGCAGAATTCTGTGATGCGGTTCCTCTGCGGTATCGCATGCCATCACTAAGGATGTTTTCGAAGCCGAAGAAATGCCAATTGTCATATGACTAGAATGATATGTTAAGAACGGAGCGTTTCACGTACACTTGCCACTTACAGAGTGAAATGGCTCTCTGTCTATGTCCCAGCTGTATCCAGGAAGCTCCAGAAGTCGCGAAAGGATCTGGGCGAACTTCAATCCACGCTCATCGTCCGCCTGCGTTGAAGCCATAATATGAGCAACGTCCGGGTTCGCGCGTGGTTTAGGTCATAGTTTCGTGGTGCGGCCTGCCGACGCAGGACACGAAGGCGTGATCGCAAGTGTATACCGACTAGATGCTCGCGATTTGCATCGTTCGGGTTGCTGTTGGAGTAGAGAGGAGCCCAGATAGGGACAATAACGCCAAAAGAGCCTTTCCTTCGATGAGCCGTTTCCTGGCGCGGGATGACGCTGGCGGCGAATACTTGTGCTTACCAAGGAACTCTAAACGATGTTCGCCTGGTGGGAGCCTCAACAAGGCTTTGGCGATGATGCCCTCGAACTAAAAAAGCGATCAAGTATGTTGTAGAAATGCTTAGGGACTGCTCCACAAGGACAGGGACGGCGCGATATGGCAGCTAAGATGCCATCGAGATTTGTGGCACAAGATTACAGCAAGTCCAGGCGAATTTTAATGGAGCCGCCCGCAAAATTGTCACCTTAAAGAGTTCAGTGATGCTACCATAACCGGTTTCCTTGAACGCCTCAGTCATCAACTGTGCCCCGCTAATTGGGCGGATTATCTGATCGACGGCATTCGGCGAAGTAAAACCGATGCATCCCATCACCTAACACATCAACTCCCTGGTGTTGGTGTGTGGTACCCATCTTTTTATTTACGCACTGCCAGAAATCAGCCTTTACCTTCAACCCTGTGCCTAGGACTACGTAATGACATGATGCTGGAGTAAGCTTTTGGAATGTTTCGCTTGGCTGCCTATGAACGACAACACCAACGCCAGCAACCCATTAACGCCCCGCCAGCAACCCATTAACGCCCCGCCAGCAGCGCCCAACCCACGAGAAGCCTCGTCACCTTTTCCCTTCTTAGACCACTACCCCCGGATGAGACGCGGCCAATTGCCGAAGCTGGAGAGACCGTCTGGTTTCATCTGACGGTCAATGCAGCACCATGGAATCCCCAACCGATGAACATGGCTTCGCAGGCGATCTTTCAAGACCACGAGCTCTTCCTGATGACTTGCCTAGATCTCTCGACGACCGTAGAAATGTGCCTATGATCGGAGAAGAGACCGAGATGTATGACGCCTGGCAAGGTGAGCGCAGCGCTAGAGTTTTTGATTCTCTCGTTAACACGCCTGTCTAGGACAGTCACAATTCCTCACAACACCTGTTCCAGCCCGCCCGCTAAGCTTTAACCTATCCCTTGATGACCCAAGCTACGGAAATGATCATACTGTTCAAAGGCTAGATGACAGCGACAGCCGGCTTGTCCAAATGCTAGCAACACAGGCTCGTTTGAAAAGCGATAATCCAGCTGAGGGGGATGAGGATAAAGTAGTGGCAGACGAGAAGCTGTCAGATGAGGAAAAAAGGGAAGCTCTGCAGAGTTTACTCAATCTAGCGGCGTCAAATGGAGACGTAGAGAGGGTCCAGCGGCTAGTTGATGGAAGCGCGAAGAAATACATCGATGTGAATGCCCATGACGTCGATGGAACGCCTCCTTTGATATATGCTAGCTGTTTTGGCCACGAAGATGTCGTTGCCGCACTTATTGCTGCAGGCGCTGATGTTGACAAGCAAGACAGGAATCAATGGAGCTCGCTTATGTGGGCTATGACGAACCGGCACAAGAGTATTGCAAAGCTTCTACTTGACCATGGTGCTTCGCCAGAGGTTAAATCGTCCTCGGGAAGGACAGCATTCGATTTCGTTGAACCTAACAGTGAAATATCAGAGTATCTTCACGAAAGCGGCTATACTATTGGTAATGCAGGGGTCACTGATGACTTTTACAATTCCGGATTCTCACAAGATCGTTTTGAGGAGGAGATGGCAGAAAATGAAATGAAGCGACGAATGATGATGGAAAGTGCCATAAATTTGGAGGTGGATCTGGGAAATTTGGGTTTGGATGAACAGCCAGAGGTAAATGGCTTTTTAGTGATCATTAGTAACTGCCTGCTGATCGACACAGTCGCCAGAAGAGCTCGAAGAAGGGCAGGAGTTCGTATGGGACCGATGTCTGAATGATCAAATGTTCGTGTTCCAAGAGAACGAACTGGATCGCATCCTGGATATAATCATCACAAATATGACACCACAAAGATCTCCGTCGCAAAAACCCGTGCCCGCTAATATCCTCTTCCTGAGTGCTCGCTATGCATTTTACCATTCAAGTCGCGAACTTTTGGAGACACTACTCGTCACAGCAATGGATAAGATCAATGATGTCGTGGAATCGCATCAGTGGGATATGACCATCTTAGCTTTCTGGATGTCGAATGCGACGCTGCTGCTCCACTATCTCAAGAAGGATGCGGGTCTCGTCGAAGCAACTACAGAATTTCAACTACAAATGGCCGAGCTTATAAATGAGATTTTTATTCTAATAATTAGAGACGCCGAGCGCAGGATGGACAAGGTCTTGGATGCTGCCATGCTGGATCATGAAACGATCCCTGGTTTTGAAGACGTCCATTTTCAACATGAATGGAAGATATTTCGCACCAAAGTAAAAGCTAAGCCACCTGAGCCATTGGAGAAGCGTTTTCGACCGCCATCACCCAAGCGGAGAGCCCAAATATCGCCTCGAAATATCAATTCACTACTCTCTTCGACCCTATTTGTGCTCGACCTCTACGACATTCATTCCGTGATAACGTCACAAATCCTGTCGCAGTTGATCTACTGGTTAGCAGCTGAACTGTTCAATCGCGTAATGTCCAATAGGAAGTATCTTGCTAGGACAAAGGCAATGCAGATCCGCATGAACGTTTCAACGCTGGAAGACTGGGCACGTTCGAACAACCGCCAACCAGAGCACTACGAAAATGGATCTATGACATCTACAGGGGAGACAACAGTAGAGTCCGCTCGACGCCATCTTGAACCTTTAGTGCAGTTGCTTCAATGGCTCCAGTGCTTCTCTTCTCTCGGCGAGGACCTGGAATCTTTGGTTGGCACGCTACAGCAACTGCCGCGGCTTTCTCCTCAGCAGCTGCTTCATGCGGTGAAGTATTATCGACCTGAGGTAGGGGAGAAGAGTCTTCCAAAAAGCGCAATGAAATACCTGGCCAATTTGCAGAAAGTAGCCGCGGAGCGCAAGGGCAGGCCACGAAATGCTATATCACCAAATCTCGTGCAGAAAGCGCATGATACCACGCCCGCAACGCCTGTGGGAATAGGACAGCAGCCAGCCATGTCGTCACCACCCGTGCCCTCAAAACAGGAGGAACCTGGCAGCGACGATGAGGATACCCCCGAACACCTCCTTCTCGATCCATCATTAATGCTCCCATTTTCTTTACCCACATCAACGGATATGCTGGTGAGCTACGGGGCAGGCTTCGGGGGGCTGAACAAAGAGCGCGAGAGAAAATATCTGCCTACCGTACCTCCGGAGTTCTTGGCGAAGTTAGATCTTAGTGGCAACAAAAATGGTGGAGGGATATACGAAAATACAAGGTGGGATGATGAAGGGTTCAATTAATGCATTTATGACGATTTACCCGGATAGCATGAAGGATACGATAGACGATGGCATTTGTAGCGCGGCCTTCAGACTGTCAGTATCATCTGTATTTATTAGACGAGGAATTTTTCTATTCCCGTTCCTTGTGTCGTGTTGTCGGCCTTCTCCTATGTTTTCTCTCTTGTTGTACCCTTTTTGCGATGTCGGCGTCGGAGAGCCCCGCGAACCCCACCCTTATCGATAGGCCTGGTCCTATGGTAAGTCCTCAGCATGTCTTGTCAACTCTATACTTCAGTGTCGCATGCGCCACTAAAATCACTTCTCTTCAAAAGATCCTGAAGTTTCAAAAAACTAATTGAGTGTTCACCTATCCAATCGACCGAATATTAACGTCTACCACCATGGAGATTCATTCAATGACCTCCGAGACTTTAAAAGACATAGCGACGCCAAAAGTACGCTCGATAGCAGCCGACAAAATTGAGGCCACCTTTAGGTCGCATTGCATAGGTATGCACGACACGCAGCACTCCAGCGACAGATGCACTAACATAATCCGTATACACCAGACCTAATATCAAAGCCTCTCGGGACACAGATACTCTCATTTTCCGATGAATGGTTTGCCGCGGCCGAGAACCTGACTACCCCTACTCCACCTGTCCGAAAGCCTGGACTCTTCGTTCATTCTGGCGCCTGGTACGATGGCTGGGAAACACGTCGACACAACCCTGAGCCATATGATTGGGTTGTGATACGCTTGGGAGTAGCTAGTGGCAAGATAGAGGGTGTTGAGATTGACACAACTTTCTTCAACGGCAACCACGCTCCTGAAATCGCAGTCGAGGGTTGCTTTAGCAACGATGATGAGGAAGTTAAAGACCCGTCTTTCAAAGGTTGGGAGATGATACTAGAGAAGCAGGAATGCGGACCGAGTCAGAGGCATGCATGGATGCTGGAAAAGATTACGGATAAGGCATACACACATGTGAGGCTTTTGATGTTTCCCGATGGTGGCATCGCTAGATTTCGACTTTATGGTGTTGCAGTTCCAGTCTTCCCTCGGAGTGTCGATGATATTTTCGACCTTGCTGCGGCAGTCAACGGTGGTGTAGCCGTCAGTTGCTCAGATCAACACTTTGGCACCAAAGACAATCTACTCCTACCAGGCCGTGGAAAAGACATGGGTGACGGCTGGGAGACGAAAAGAACCAGAGGAGAACATGTTGACTGGGCCATAGTCAAATTAGGCACGCCAGGTGAGGTTGACAAGATTATGATAGATACTGCTCACTTTCGTGGCAATTATCCTCAGAAAATCCAAGTATTTGCAGGCACATTTGAGAAGGAGCCAGGCTCGAACGACTCTGGGTGGATTGAAGTGCTCTCGCCACAGAAAGCTGGTCCAGATAAAGAGCACGAATACGGGGAAAACGCACTACAGAACGTAAAGGGCTCTATTTACTCTCACATGAAACTTGACATTATACCTGACGGCGGAGTAAAGAGGTTCAGGGTGTTTGGAAGAAGGAGGACTTGAGTAGATCCAGCTTGGTCAAGAACCAAAATAAATCACAAAGCTCTTGCACAGCATTGTAGACAATTGCGGACTCTAAGACGCCAATAGTTCCTAGAGTTCGCACAGCAAAAGCTATCAAAAGCCTCCCGATGTATGCATAAATTACAAATAGGGTTATTTAGTTAATGAGGTTGGTGTGTGTTCTCGGTGTCCTGAAATCTTCCTCAGAGTTCGTTCGGCATTCCATATACTCCAAATAATCTTACGAGCGTTAAACGAGAGTACTTAAGTTTGTTATAATCAATCCCTACTTCTTGTTCTAGCGGCGAAGATAGAAACATTTACTTAAGCCCATCAATTGAATTCGTCCTCATTGCCTCCAACGAATGCTCCATTCACCCTTAGCAAAGCTGGGCTCTACTACTCGTCCATTCATGACCGCCTCGCATTTCCTTCTGGTTCCTTTTCCTTCGTTATCCTTGGCTCCGACAGTGAAACCAAATATGCAACCTCGCCTTGCCGCTGATCGCACCATTTCTCTTTCTTCAACTCGTCTTAGCCCCTCTTTCCTCCTCTTCACCATTTCTAGTGTTTCTTCGGTTCTTTCCGCCCATCCCTTTTCACCCCCTATACTACCATTAACTTCAGATACGGCTTGTGGTGGCCGAACTTTCCCAGCGCCGCCAATGCTGGAGTGTGATTTCAAAGAATCCTCCGCGAAATGTTCATCGGAGGTTTCGTTGAGATGAATAGGGATTGTCTCTTCCATATCCACGCTTCTCCGCTCTTCAGGATCAGCAATTTCTCGTTTCACTTCATTCCTCTTATGTCGAAAATTGTCCTCCGAGTCATGGCGGTCTCTGAAGACGATTGCCTCGGCAGCGCTACAAGATACAAGGATTCTAGGGTCGCCTTTGATTTTCCTTTCCTTCGGCGTTGGTGTGGACGCTGAAAGGAGATCAGACCCATTTAGTAGCGAAACAAATACGTCTTCAATATGACGATCTATTTTTCCCGGTTTGTGTCGCTGACAGCGCTGCGAACAGTACTTCACTGGAGATGTCACCGAGGCTTTGGTATTAGATCTACGTGGACCTGTGCAGCGATAGGCATTAGCCCGCTGCTGAAAGTGTGGGGGGTTTTGATCGTTGATTTGTAAACATTCACACACTTATGACTCGTCCACATGCATGGCAATATAATGTTGATTGCCCTCCCGGAAGTAGGTATAGCGGTGGCGGAGTAGCCGCATACTTTGAAGGCCGTGACCATGAATCCATCCAACTCATTATGGCAAAATATCCGGTCAGAGTGGGACGATAGAAACAAACTTTGGTTAATTTGGAGCAGAGGAATCCAGAAGAGGGGAACATGAGAACCGTTACGCTTGTTAAAATTGCCCAGGATCGAGACGACAAGAGGGTCGAAATGACAGACGTCATAGACAAGGCGTAGGGCTGAATCGCAAGAACCCGCGGCTATCTCGAGAGCAGCATATTAATCCATACCAGCAAAGGGGAAAGTAATAGTTATCACACCAATAGCTCAATTCGAATTTATATCCCTAAATTAATTCCAACCAAAAACCCGGAACCGCATCCCCTCTCACCTTCCCAAAATCATCACGCCCGCCGCGCAGGTCTCGTATGCCCAACACAACCTCCGACATAACAATCAGGATTGCTCTCCCATATTTCCGGCACGGCCTCGCACCAGGCTATTTTTCACTTTGCCTCCTGATCCCTGGGTGCAGGAGCAGTCGACTTGCGCCAGAATAGGAGAGGAGCAAGTCAGTCGGCGACCTTACCCATAGGCGGGTACTGCTTTCCCTCTTTCTCGACTTTGGGTGTGCAGGTGCACCATTCATCCTCCGGGATCTTTGTCATGACCATAGGGACGTGGCTGCCGCAGCCCCACCATGTGGTTTTCTCTAATAGTACGCAGATTGGTCAGCCTTGCAGTGCATACCTTCGTGCGAGGCGGAATGGCGGGGTACGGTGGGGTGAGGGCTGGACTTACGGCAGATATCACAGGTCGCTTTCTTGCACATCTTTGAGTTCTAATCAGATTGCTAGATTTCGTTTTCTGTTAAGTGGTTGCTGATCCCTCGAAGCAGAAAATTATGTTATGAATGTGGTGTTGTTATAGTCAAGACCACCTCGCCGACTAAGGTGATGAGCTCGCCGACAACCATTTTAGCGTGGACTCGATAACCAGCACTCTAGAACACTCCCTCAGCAGCATCGCGTGAGAATAGCAATTACTCGGAATTATTGGAGGACAATCTGTCTTTTTACGCAAGATTAAATCCTGTCGTTCTATTTTCTATAAACGTGCTATGCTTTGACCGGGTATTCCACTTTCAAGCAAGTCGTGTATAACTAAAGAGCTTTTCCCAACCACATATCCCAAAATATCCAGATATGACGAAATGCTTTCTAAAGTTGCTTAGGAGAGACTAGTGATACCAAAAAATCCACAGACAAAACAATAGCGCTAGGTATCACAAAAAGTCTGTGCTGAGGAGTGACAGTTTCAATCGAACGTGATCTTCGTTGCTTTCTTCATGGTATCTGTGTCCTTATAAAAAGCACCATATGCATCATGCGCCTTCTTCTTGACAGTAGTGCCGAATTTCATTAGATCTTCCGGAACAGGTTGGTTGGCAGCTTTGAGAACATTGACCAAACTATGCAGGTTGTCAGAATTTTGGCCTTTACATCACGAGAGCTAAAACTTACGCGCCAGAAAGAGCTTTATCGTGCTCGGTGAAAAGAGTAATTGCCAGCCCTTCTTTGCCAGCCCGACCCGTTCTGGTCATTGATTAGCAGACCACCTAAGAGTTAACAAAGGATACAGCTTACCGTCCAATCCGATGCACGTAATCCTCCGCCGTCAATGGAAATGTGACATTTATAACCACTTTGACTGCAGGAATATCTAATCCACGGGCAGCGACATCTGTTGCAACCAGGATAGGGACATCTCCCTTTTTAAACGACTCCAGGCTTGCTGTTCGCTGGATTTGGCTCAGGTCACCATGTATTCCTGATACTCTGAAGCCTTTCGATCTAATAGTGTTCTCCACCCTAGTAGCTTCTTTCTTGTATAAACAAAATACTAAAATTCGATCGTCTCTATTCTTGCCTGACTGATGCTGCTTCAATAACTGCAGAAGTCTATACTCTTTGTTACGAGGTTCGACAACTTCGACAATTTGCTTAATTCGAGTATTAGCACGAAGTTCTCCAGATGGATTATCACCGATGTTAATTTTCACCGGTGATCGCATGAATGTTGAGGCCAAATCCCGTACGGACGGTGGCCAAGTTGCAGTAAACATGAGAGTCTGGCGTTCCGCTGATGTACAGCTAATAATCTTGCGGATATCATCCTCAAAACCTTTGTCCAACATCCTGTCAGCTTCATCGAGAACGACGTAACCAGCATTACTAAGATTAGCGGCACCATCGTTGATCAGATCGTTCAATCTGCCAGGTGTTGCTATAACAATATTGGCGCTTCTCAGGGCTTGGATTTGTGGTTCTTTGGGAACCCCTCCATAAACACAAACAACCTCTATCCCAGCAGGGGTGGCCAACTTGACCAATTGCTCATGTATTTGAAGCGCAAGCTCCCGAGTTGGGGACACAATAACAGCCTTAATTCCCTTGCGCTGACTTTTCGATAAAGATAAAATGAACCGCGTGCATGGCACACCAAATGCAAGTGTTTTTCCAGATCCGGTCTCCGCCACCCCAATCATGTCCCTGCCTGCTAGCAGGAAAGGCCATGCCGCAGCTTGTATGGGCGTAGGGGAAGTGAAAGACACAAAGGGAGCCCGTTGGGCCTTATCTGTGATCGGGAGGTACGAGAAATCTGTGATTGGGCGGTACCTTTGAGCGGATGGTAGTGGATCGTTGACTGTTATGAAGTTGGAGGAAAGGAAACTGTCTATCTGTGGTTGCGGTACCGCAGCCAACGCAGGGTCTTCGACATACTTAGAGTCGGATATTACTGACGGCATCGGCTCGGGGCTGGTCGCAGAAGACTGGCCTTTCGAAGGCGCAGCAGAAGTGTTGTTTGATGCAACCATAGAAGCACTCGCAGTATCGATGTCGGAGGCGGATCGTTCCACTTTCATATGCTTCTTTAGGCGTGCTTTTTCCGCTTTCCGTTCTGCTTTCCGTTCTGCTTTCCTCGCAGCCTTTTCAAGAGCCTTTTGGTCTACATTATCTTTGGGTGGGCTATCAGAAGCTCCTTCAGTGTCTTTCGAGGTATCAATCTGCGTAGAGGCTGCCTCTCGTGTCTCCTTTTTCGCGCGCTTTGCGGCTTTCCGTTCGGCTTTCGACAATTTGGTTTCCTCACCGGAACCATCGACTACGTGTCTCACTTTTCCATTGAGGTTTCCGGTATCTTTCCCAGTCTCTATCGAGGTCTCTTTGGGCCCTTCTACGATATCCGTAGCGGTAGGAAGCGCGATCTTCTTGCTTTTATCTTTCCGGCTCTTCTTTCGTGCAGGAATCTCTGCGCTAGAGGACACACCCTCGTCAGTGATAACATCTTTAAGCGATCTTTTGCCCATGATTGGGAGCTTGGGGTTTAAGAATGATTGTAAAACGACGAATTGTAGGCACAGCAGAACCTCCCGAACTTTTTTCTTTCGCGAAAGCCAAGGCCACTTCTAGCGGTCTAGTAACGGGCCGGTAAATGCTCCGTCAAAAACTTGGCAGAAACGATCCCTGCCAGCCACGCGATTGACAGAAAAAGTGAGACTGCAAAGAAGTCATGCTGTTCTGAAGTAAGTTGTACCACAACTTACAGCTCTATATTTTTATATTTTTCTAATTAAGTTAATTCTAAGTAGTTAAAACTAATAGGCTATATAGATTTTTTATACTAAATCTTATTAAGGCTGTATACTGCCGTTAAGGTAGTAGACTTTTGTTGGTGCTTGCTTATTAAGGTGCCTCGCAGCCTCATTTTTTTGTCAGTGGCGTGCCAGCCTGCCCATGACCATAAGAGCTTAATGAAATAACTGCAAAATTCCAGTCACACCAGCTAGATTATTGTTAGGTAAATTGATTTATGTTATAACTTCCTTCATCAAGCAACACATATGCCCCTATTTACGCTAAAATAAAATACACAAATGAGTAGATCTCAAAGGTCTCTCGTTTGCCGCTTGCTATAATTCATCACAGCTTCTCGCCGTTTGCTGTCTTTGTCTGCATTTCTCTCTACCTCTGTATATCTCTTTCTGTTTTCATGCTTGTATGCTTTGTATATGTTACGTTTGTCTTGTGGAGATAACCCTAAGTGAACTACACCTACAATCAGGTCAAAGTCGCTCGGAGTGCAGGTTGCAGGGAAGCCGCAAGGAGCAAGGTAGTTAACTTATCTATGCCAAAAGCATCAGGTTTTGGGCGTGTTCGTGTCCTATCGTCTTTTTTCGCCGCTTAGACTCGCCTAAATCATCTAGCATCTCAACCGCTGCGTTTGCTGCATTGGGAGTTTCTTTGAATCATATTTAAGTGTACTTCGGACGACTTCTATCACTCGTCCAAGGATATCTTCCAGTTAATCCCTAGGCCACTACGCAGCTTTAGGATCCGTTGGCCCATAGCCTATCATACTTCACTGTCCCTCACATATCGTTCCTTCGTTACTAGCACCGTTGTTTCCTCTTTACTTATAACTTTAGGCTTCACACCCCTACCGGAGCGTGGTTTAAGAATAACCAATTCGCCTAGCTTCTCAATATGAATGTTGATATAGACTCGGCTGTTACGGAATCGTAGACCTTTTTTAAGCCCGTCGCTCGAAAAGGTGTGGTTAGCCGCAATGTGGATTGACCGTAGGTTACTTTACTAAAAATTCAATCTATCAACTCATTATCACTCACAACTAGTAAAATGAAAGCTGCGTTTAGGATGTGAAGATATAGCATCGTTTTCATTTCGCGCTCGGCGCCTGTCTCATTGAGTTTTGCAGTAGACTCACTGCCGGCCTGTCTATTCGGCTACCACATACTTTATTGTGATGTCGCATCACTAAACAGCCAGAACTCTCGTTTCCTACTATAAAACTCGAACGGTTTAATAGTTCCTTATTTCCCCTTTTTCAAAAAAAAAAAGGGTCAGCTTCAACGTCAAAGTCGTTCGCTTTCATGAAATTCGTAATGCTCTAGCATTTCTGTACTAAGCAAGTTCCTGCGTCGTACTGCATACCGGCTGATGCAAGCTATCGCACTACCGCACTGCATCTTCTATTATTCTCATCTACTCCTTAATGCATCTATGGTTTGAGGAAGACAGGGATATTCCGGATCGCACTTTCATAGGCTTTACTGCTAAGGGCCATACCCCGCCCTGTCTCAGCCATATACAAGCCTATTTGTATGGGTTGCACTTATTTTTCCTAGATGCGGGAAAACTCATCCCCACTGGCTAACGGGTCGTACTCCGCAATAATCTAAGACGGCGCCAAGTACTTCTAGAAGATGTCAGCGTTATTACCGACTGACTGGCATACGGGGGCAATTCCATGGGTCCCACCGCGTGAGGGCATAACAGGACTTCGTGGAAGCATTGTCAAAGCGCCTTGCTATAGTAGTATTCCTGGAGATCAACGCGTGTCATTGGAATATCGAACGGAAATAACGACGTTAGCCAGACGTCGTCATTATCTCCTACTGTAATATTAGACAGATCATCATCGACGATTGCTACTATCACGAGACGGTCCGCTGCATGGCCAAACCTGCGGTTTTAGCTGTCCAATACAATTTATGCCCCGCTGTAGCACAACCAGGCACAGATGGTGTGGCGGCCTTCCAACGATGTCGTGTTCGGGACGTAGAGGTCGATCACAGCTAAGTGTCAGCGGGTGCGAGGCAGACCCTCGTTCACTGGAGTGGGCTGGTAGATTTACTAGCCATTTGCGTAGAAGCAGCAGGACCCTTTCCCGTCCTTCCGAGGCATCTTCCCGCAGCGGATGCGTAGTTGAGAAACCGGCCGTCTCCTGCATTGCGCTTGACATTGTTGAGAACGATGAACCGCTCGCCGTCGTCTGTGGCTTGCGCTGGGAGAGGATCATCATCGTTACACTCGCTGGAGCTGCTTCCGAGCTGTTTTGGAGCAAGGACAGTTCATGCTCTGTTCAGACGGGAGTACCCTTGGTCTGTGTTACAGGGCACATGCAGATAAATAAGCTTATCCTCAGCCGCTGTGGCGCAGGAACGAGGCGGTAGCCGCCCTGACAAGCCGGCTCAAGGCTTGTCTGAACTGTTTTAGGATCAAATCCAGCCTTTCAAGAGCGGGCAGCGCAGGGCTATCTCCAAAAGTAGTTTTTCAGCAGGGCGATCTTCAGGTATTTGTATATCTAGGTCACGAAGCCTCGGCGAACTGTGGCACATGTGCAGCAGAACTTGCTCACTTTAATTGATGCGGAGGAGCGCCACCGACACCAAGGGGGCTAGCGGTTACAAGCGCATTGCGGTTGGCTAGGATGGCAGCTAGCAAGATAATGAGGGCGGCGGGCGCTCAAAAGTGGTGATAGCTCGGAGCGCGTG
>KV749029.1:63977-107635 GCA_001692915.1 Glonium stellatum | reverse complement strand
GCGGCGGCGGCAGGCCATTGGGCCCCTACCCCAGACCCCAGATGCTGCACTCCACACTTTTCTCCAGCTTCCATGGCTTCTATGGCTAGGGTTAGAGGGTGCAGCTGGCACTTGGGCATCAAAAATATAGCAGGGCCACAGCATCAAGACCGCCGGGAGCCTGTCATACGCCGTGAGGCGCGTCGACTGATACATCGGCCCCTTGGCGCAATATATCCTTGATGGCGCGCTGGGAATCTGGCATCCTGGACTCGCAGTGGGGCCTTCTGCAGGTCCACAACCAGGCCGACGCTGATCGCAACGGGTGCGGCCATCCACCTACCACCCTGCCGCTGCCCTCTCCCACTGTCCTCTCCCACTGTCCTCTCACACTGCCCTCTCCCACTGCCCTCCCACTACCCTCCCATCACCCCTAGCAATAACACGGCCAGCTATGATTTCGGCGGGCGTTATTAGCCTGTATGGCACGGACTACGAGACAGCACAGCGACCTCGCTTCCACCCATTGCGTTGGTGCGCATTATTTGGTGGTTATGCACCGTGCCCAGTGTGGACTTGCGCTGCAAAGATTGCTTGAGCTTCCTGCGCGTGGCTGCCACCGCCACCACCCGCCCTCGCCCTCGCCCAGACCACCCAATCGACAAATTAATCTTGAACGCCAGGCGACGGCGCGATGGTGTCGTGACGAACCTGGTGAACCTGGTGAGCCTGGTGAGCCTGGTGAGCCTGGTGGACCCGGCGCTCCTGCTGCTCCTCGGCCACCACCCTGCCCCCCCCGGGTCTTCTCAAACACGTTATGATTGTGTGGAGCAAGCTGTAGAGTGAGTGCCCTGGCCTTTCTGCTCCCCGCATCGTGCCGTTCATCTCGTTCTGGTTTTGGGAGCCAAACTAGGGCCTGCCCAGGTGGTTCTTATATCAATATATACATTGCATCTCTCCATCTTGCCGGCCACTGAACGCCCACCGAAACCATCGTTTTCCTCAGTCCGGCCAACGCTGCCCCCTCAGCCCTCGAGCGCTTTTCCACGCTCCCAGAGCCGTTCCACCGCTTGCTTACTCGTGTTGGTAGTTCACGCCGCAAGCCACTTCAGCGTGCAGCTTCTCCCGGCCGCCGTACCTCCGTCCACCAATCATGGCCGGCGTCACTCCATCCCCAGATATAAGCCCGGTGTCAGCAGCAACGACCAATGGTCAGTTTCCGCGGGACTCCTTCTGCCTCAACCTTTCTACCCTGCCAGATGCGAGCAACTTTGTGCTGAAATCGACTCTGAAATCTCCCCACCTTCTGGACTCACCGAATGGCTACTACCCAGGAAACGGTGTTTTGAACGGTTTCAAGAAACGACCCCGCAATATGTCACAGTCTTCAACTGATCGCGAATTGTCCAACGAGACGCAGCCGCAACCTAACGGACCGACCAGCAATGACAGTCGCTCTAATAACAAGAAGCGTCCCAGCACCGACACCATCGACTACCCCCGCAGGCGGGCAACAATCGCGGTATTCCACCTATCATGGCCTCGCATCTACCATTTTTAACTAACAAGTTGCCAGTGCGAAATATGCCGTTCTAGGAAGTCTCGCTGTGATGGATCTAGGCCCAAATGCCGTCTATGCACGGAGCTCAATGCAGAGTGCGTGTATAGAGAACCTGGAATTAAGCTAGATGCAGGAGACAAACTTATTCTCGAGCACCTTAATCGCATTGAGGGCCTCCTGCAGACGAACTTAGCTGGTGGTCTTGGTCTTGTCACGCATTCGCCGGCGGCTAGCAATAGCACCAATGAAGAACTACTAGCACGCAGCACCGGAAACATGTCTGGCCTAGGCATGATCCCTTCCATGAATGGTCTTGGCACCTGGAACAGCTCATCGTCGAACATTTCAACAATGCCAAAGATACATACGACACCAGCGCTGCATCTACTGCAATGGCCTATGATTCGCGATCTAGTCTCCCGCCCATACGACCCTCAAGTTCTCCTGCAACTTGAAATGGCACGCGAACCACTTTGCCTCGGCACATCGCTGAGTTTGGACCTGTCAAACACTGGAGCATACGTCCAAGCCTTCTTTGAACGCGTAAATGTATGGTACGCCTGCGTGAATCCATATAACTGGACCAGCTACTATCGCACAGCGCTTTCGCACGGTTTCCGTGACGGTCCGGAGAGTTGCATTGTTCTACTCGTCCTGGCTCTTGGGCATGCGGGAAGCGCTGGGAGCATCTCCCAGCAGCCTACAGACAAAGATCCTCCCGGTCTAGCCTATTTCGCGGCAGCTTGGGCTCTTTTACCAAGCCTGATGACTAGGAACAATATGTTGTCCGCGCAATGCCACATACTAGCTTCTGCCTATTTGTTCTACATTGTTCGGCCGCTGGAGGCGTGGAATCTATTGACCAACACAAGCATGAAGTTACAGCTGCTGTTGAGCGCGCCAGGAAGGATGCCTCCACATGCCAAAGAGTTGAGTGAACGAGTCTATTGGAATACCTTGCTCTTCGAAAGGTAAGCTTTTGCCGTCCTTTTGTTCAATTTGAGGGTAGACAGCAAGTACTGATCTTCCAAATTTACTGTAGTGACCTTTTGGCTGAGCTTGATCTTCCTCACTCTGGAATTGTTCAATTTGAAGAAACTGTTGGCCTCCCCGGTGGTTTTGAAGACGAAGGCGACGAAACTGTTGGAAAAGATGAACTCTGGTATTTCCTAGCCGAAATTGCTCTTCGCCGACTTCTCAACCGAGTGAGCCACCTAATTTACACGAAAGCTTCTCCGACGACTTCTGTAGCAGCCTTGGAGCCCTTGGTGGCAGAACTGGACTATCAGTTAACGCAGTGGTACGAAGGACTGCCACTTCCAGTGCAATTTCCCCATAGTAGAGTTCCGCTCTCGAATCCAGTCCAGACAGTTTTAAGATTACGATACTTCGCTTGTCGCACCATTATTTTTAGGCCTTATATTTTAGCGGTTCTAAATGACGAAAATGCTGCGTTGGATCCTAATGTACAGGAGAATTGTCGAAAATGTCTTGAAGCTTGCATTCGGCAATTAGAGCATATCACGGCACAGTAAGTTGCATCCTATACAATTACTTATTGTATTACAATCTGATCTGTTGTATAGCCATGCTGGTCATCTACCCTATCTTTGGCAAGGCGCTCTTTCGTAAGTAAGATATTTCCGCTTTTATAAGTGTTTGAGTCTAATGACATTGCAGGATCGTCTCTCAAACCCTCCTTGTCATGGGAGCAACGATGTCACCATCTCTTTCCGCACTTCTTCCTCCTCCTCATCAGATGGACATCATCATCGACGACGTCGTTCTTGAAATCGAACGTTACGCCCATCTTGCGCCAAGCCTTCGCCTCTCCGCGGAAATCATCCGGGAGGCGGAAGAAAGGAGGCAGATGTTCTTGCGATCCGCAGGGCTGAAAGTCTGAGGTGTCATCTGATAGGTACTCACAGGCTCTGCAAGAGTAAGGGAGTAAAATGAATTGCACATGGATCGGAAGTCACAATTTAGCCTGCTGTCAAACAGGTTATTCAGCAACAGATATCAGAGCGCTGCACGGCCAGCAAAGACAGACACCCCACCGAAAAAGGCCGACTCTGGACCGTCTTTTGGGTGTGTCGGCACAAGGAACGGCAGGACGTGCGCATCAAACAGTGGTGTCGCGAGATCAGTAGGTGGAAGCTCCGGCTATATCAGGAATGTAACGAGCCATGGATCTCGGGCGGAAATTAGAGAGGCTGTCGACAACGGCCTACTCGGCGGAAAACTGGTCACACCAATCAGAGGAGGAGATGCGAAGGGGGGATGCCTGCAGCAGACAGGATTGCCGCAGCCTCGGTTTAGCGAGGAAACGCGCGGAGCAGGGCTCAGTGGGCCAGGTAACCTAGGTAGGCCATGTCCTGCATGTAAGGTTGAAAGAGGTCTTGGTAGGATTTCTTGGAAATGACAGGGCGGAGGAAGTAGAGGAAGCAGAGGAAGCAGAGGGAGGCGCATGATCGACAAGGTGGGAGATCGGTCTGTCAGGACGCGGGCGGGTGTATCGCTCGCGTGGCAGGTGGTGTGCAAGCCACGAGGCCCCTGTAGCTCTTTTTTGGTGCTAGTATCAAATGTTCATCAAGCATAAATTAAAGAAGCTTATATTTTGACTGGGACAAGGGAGCCGGCTTCGCAGGGGAGTCCCTGATTGGGTGCTGCACCCCGCAAGACCAGGACGACCAGGACGATTTGAACGGTTTGGATTTAACCAGCCCACCGGGGGCTCGGGGGACGCTTCTGGAATGGTGAATCGAAAGTCCCCCAGGACGGAGCCGTGCGCTCCGCTGGCCCGAAAGTGGGACGATAACGCGCTTTGAAATCGTCATTCTGCCACACCACACCCAGACACGCGCCGCCAGTCTGCTCCCTTACTACTGCACTTGACCTCTCTCGCTCTGGCCCTCGCCCTCTCCCTCGCCCTCGTCCTCGCCCTCGCTCTCACCCACACCCACACCCACACCCACACCCACACCGGTCCTACTATAGGCCCCAAGCCCGCCGTCAGGCCCGTGAAGTATCTCTATTGTACACCTCTGCACCGCTGCACCGCTGCACCTCCTGCACCCCCTGCACCTCCTGCACCTCCTGCATCGCTGCACCGCTGCGTCTCTGCCTCTCTGCAGCTACTATCTCCCTGCGCAGTTCCCAGCACAGCCCGCCGGCCTTGGCCTTGCTTGGCCGCCGAAGGACGTGACGACGTGACGATGTGCGTCTCGCTCCTGGGACCACCCCTCATTTACCGGTCTTGCCTCTAATCGCCAAGTCGCCAAGGATCGCCACGCGCTTGTATCGTGCTGTAACGGCGATGCTTGCAGTGGAACGTCATGCTACTCTGCACCAGTCACCTACCGCTGCTTTCTAGAAACAGAACGCTCTCATACCGGCATCGGTATCAGGGTACAGATGACGAACCTTCCCGCCGCTCTCAGTGTAACCTGGTGCGAGCGGCGATGATCTGGGAGACCTTGCCCTTCCCCACAATATCTCGTATTCTTCTCTGCACTCGCAGCAAAAATCCCCTAGCGAAAATCTCCAATTCCCTTTTCCTTCTCCTGCACCGTCTGGTTGAGAAAATGCCCTTCAATTCATGCAGGCCAACACTTGCTCAGTACTCCGTGTGTCAGCCTCCCGTCAGCAAGCCCACTCGATTACTGTCATGCAAAGCGAACCCACAATACGCGCTTTCTGCGCACGCACGCATATGCCTTCTCTTGACTCGTAGTGGTGTCCTCCCATGACCGCAGCCTCCTTCGATATCAGAGCCTATTAAGAGCTGACGTCCGAGCGAGCAAGGAGCCTGGGTTGCTGCACTGTTCGCGCTAAACGAGGTCCGCCAAGGGCAAAAGATCCCCCAGCTGGTCTGCCCCCGCTGGCCCGCGCGCTAAATCCTCGCTGGCAGGCTTCGAGAAAAAATAAGAAAACTTCCGACCAATCGAGGCCGAACCCGGTACGAAGACAGCGTCTGCAAGCGCACAGCTTTTCTGCACCAGCTCAGAGCTTCCTGCACTCTGTGCTGCGCCACCCCTTGAGCTGTTTTAACCGGTAAGGCGATCCCCAGACCTGGAAGGAACCTGACCAGCTCTTCCTCGTTCTGATAGACGATGGTCGCCCTCGGGACTTCCGCAGACATTCTACCTCGGACATGGGCAAAATTACAGGACGACAAGTTAACTAATGTCATGACCAGTGTAACAATCGTCACCTGACTACGGACTTCCCGATGCGCCACCGATAAAATGAGCCTATAGTATCGCTTACTATAGTCCTATCTAACCCCTCCACACTTCTCCTTAGTGTGGATACGTATGTGTTTTCTACCCTAACGAGGCATTACTAGCGATTTATAGACAGGGGTGCAGTCTATAGGCTATAATACAATCGACGCCCGCCATAAAACAACCCACTGACGCGGCTATTATAATATCGGAACATGATGTGATATGCGAGCTGGCGACTATACCTATGATCGGAGATTGAACCTTCTCTCGGACTCTTCTTCAATGGTATACTTTGATTTTGCGAATCTAGACTTGAAGCAATATAATCAACACCAAGGCATGTTTTATTTCGTGTGGCGTGTACCAATAACACTGCCCAGAGCTATTCCAATAGCGTCAAGGAAAATACCAGGTACTTTAATATCAAGCACATCCCATGCTTCCTTTGTCACGGATGTCGTGCATTATCACATGTCATCGAGAATGATCGTGAGCCTTGAGTCCTCCGGATATGATATGTACAACCGTGGAACAGTGGAAAGCTTGAGCGAGCGATCTTCAGGGAGAACTTCACTCCGCACATGACGCTCGTCCCTGCAATAGTCAGTTAAGGGAAATGATTGGTACCAGAGGCTTGAAGAAGTTCGTGAACCAGTCGAGAGTCGTTAGATCGACGAGGGTGGCAGATCGACAAAATTCGATCGCGTACCAGGTAAGTGAAATGAGGCATGGGTGCCAAGCATAGATGCTTCTTACACCTCCCTAGTTGCGGGTGTTTGCAGACACAAAGGACCAAGCGTATGCGGTGTAAGGAAGAGAATGTGGAGGTGACACAGATGAAAGCACCAACTTTCTCATGTCGAAGCAAGTCACAAAAACAGGCTGCAGTTTCGCTTGGGTGTTCTCGCTGTCCTGTTGGCTCCAGGATAGTCGCGGTGTGCCAACGAAGCACTCCTGCAGGTTGCATCAAGGGCGGGGTATTCAGAGCATATCGTGTGGTGCGCGTCAGGAGTCCCTGTTTATCGTCTAGCAGACTTCATCACATCAAAACCTCAGTAGAAAGGTCCCAACCGGCCGATACCCTAGGCTTGAGCACCAACATATAAGCAATAAGGACAAGCCAAGGGGAACATGACTCAAGACTGACTCTATTTAATATGGACCGCAAGTGGGACTCGATCCTCTACCGGGTTAGAATGCGTTCAGTTACAGGCTCTATTTAAGACAGCTTAACAAATAGTGACGAATCTTAGGTCTACGACAGGGGCGGAGAAGTTGCATGTGCTCGTTGCAACGGTCCCCACCACTCGTCAAGGGCTTGCCAGTGCCCTCCTTGTATCTTTAAGCCTGCTTTCTGAAACGGCTGCAATGCCCTAGGTTTTTCATATAAAACAAAAGTATTCGAATGGTCTGTTCCCCAATCTCGCATTCTGCTCACACCGTTGACACTGTCAGAAGTACACCTCAAGACAGTGTCAGGCTCAAGGTGAAGCTCAAAAAGGTTATCTTGAGGTGCTCAAATCCCATAATTTCGTCCAACCATCTAGCAGATTCGTTGCGATACACGTTTCAGACGATTCCACGGGTCACAAATGGTATCTATTCAACAGGGTTAGTGATGAAATTACTTGATTAACATGCATATCGCACGGGGACACTTGGGCCACTCGACTCACTCCCCGACCTCCGAATATCATGACATTCGAGGTAATAGATCATTGGAAGATTCAAACCACAGCGAGCGAACTAAACTGAATATTTACTTAATGTTTATTTTTGTACAATTCAATTGGCCCAGTCTTTTCATCGTCGTAGCCTCGTAGGGGGGTATGAGTACTGAGCAAAACCTAGGTGCTGAAAGAATTCGTTTTAGAAATCGGTTGCATCCTGGTAATATTAAATAAATCTCAAGAAGCTGCTCCAACTGTGCTGTTGTATACTCTGATCTGATCCAAAGGCTGCTGCCAATCTGAAATGTGGCTATACTTCACCATCGCGATCTACGTCTAGCGATGTCTAACTACGTATATCTTCGAACGCTCTGGGTTATAGACGCGACGTGTATAAGCATTCAGGTAACGAGGTAATAACTATTCATTAATGATAGAGTTTCCTGGGACACAACTGCAATCGTTAGCTTATGCGATCGCAACCTGCTGGCTTGGACAGTTGGATCACTTATGAGTGAATGTATTGTTTGAACTCGCCTATGTGGGCCTACACATGGTTCCAGATGTCAGTGAACTGCCAACGCCTTGTTCTAGGACCCTATCAACGCCACGCTTTGCGTCTTACTTTAGAGCTGTTGTGCAGGCCAAAGACTTAAAATTCCAATGCGAACTCACTACTCGCATCGCAAAATAGCTTAGTGAGAGATCCCTTCTGGTATAAATATTCTAAAATATTGCTTCAATCTGTTGTTAGAAGGGTGGCCTAGAAGCAAATGCCAGCCGTTGTTCATTTCTCAACAATTCTGTAACGATTGAGGTATATAACGCAATAAATACATTGTGAAGAGAGGTACGAGCACAGTGCGACAAAAGGGCTTATTTTTGGCACAGTGAGTGTTGAATGGTTTCAGTATGGACGACAGCGCTGTCAAGTGTGTTCTTGCCGACAGTTGAAGAACTGTCGCACATCCTTAGTGGTAATGCAAGAGCACCCTCGTGAAATCTTTGCTGCGCATACTGACATGAATTTTAACGATAGATAGAATGGTTTGGATATGGCGATGGACTTTGGAGGTATAATGCAAAAGGTTGTTGAGATTGAAAACATCACGGTCCGAATTTGTCGGAATCCCCAACGCCAAGACATAAACTTGGTGGGTAGTTCAGATACTCAGATTTCTGCCATGGGGGTCTCGGAGAGTAAAAAACACGAGAGGCTTGTTTGCCCAAAATAGCTCGTCCAGGGAGGGAGATCGACGATAGTGACACCGCAATAGAGCCAGGTGAGCAGAATATGGCAATGTTCTAACCATTCGTCAGGAAAAATATTAAACACTTTCCCATTGCCTGCATATGGAACACCACCTGTAAATGAAGCAGCGCTGCTGCTAAGCAAGGATCTACTACCTTCCCTATCTTGCAAAAATCCCCAAATCTGCAATTACTCTGTTTCATGCAGGAATGGTGCAACATGACGGCATCGGAGAGAGGCCCGGCCGGCGGCTAAGTAAAAACCCCACACAACCTTCACCTCCGTCTAGTTCTGGATTGCATTTTCCTCCTCTTCTCGAACCTCTCCCCGAACTCGGCGCCCGTGCCTCTGGGCCCGTCTTGAATTGGACGCTTACGACTTCTCTCTAGCGCTCCGGATGCGCCACCCTTCTTCTGCGTCAACGTTTCAATTCTGTCTAACCCTGCACCTAGCATCCTCCATTCTTCGCCGCCATACCCACCGTCACGGCTCCGGTGGCCTTTCTGAGCGCGTTCCTTTTTGCTTTCCTTCGGTAGCCGCACGAAATTTGCCTCCTCGTACGTTTGCCGTTCCGCTTCTTCCTCTCGTTCCCTCTGCGATTTTGTATGCCGACCTCCAGAGACTATGGTACTGCCGATGCTAGGCTCAGCCATTGGCGCTGTTGAGAGCTCTGTAGCAATAAATTCATCGAGAGTCGCCGATTTGGTAGGCCGTCGAGCATCTCTCTCCTCCCGACCTCTTATAATTGGGAGTGCTGTCGGCGTAATGCGGGGAGGTTTGTAGATACCATCGTTGGTTGAGTCGTCTGTAGTCGACTTCGCCGCGAGTTGCTTTGGTCGAATAAAGGCGGCAGGATTTGGCCTGAACGACAGTTCATTGATCTCTTCATCTGGTGATACCGAGCCACTTGACTCTTCTTCTGTGTGGTCGACCTCAGAGTCCTCTGAATCTTCATTATGTGCTTGCTTTTGCGCATGACTCGGCCGTTGACGGTGATCGCTAGAAGTCTGCACTGCAGATCGGGCCGCATCATCTGCTGCGCGTATGACTTTGTCGATCTGGTATTTTAGGCGGCCTTCAAGAGGACGGACGCCTTTCTCTAAATAAACCCGTAGCTCCACGAGCTTCTTCACCACCTCATCCTGAATATCCAATGGCTCATCCTCACTTTGGTTTTCGGACGTTGAGTGTTTGAACTGTGACCTTAGCTTTAGGACGATGAGGAATACTAGGTTTTGTAGGTAGGAGAGTAACAGTTCGTTCTTGACGTCAAGGAGCGATATGCCTTCCTTTGGTGGTAGGATGGTAGTTTCATCGGGTAAAACAGTGAGTGCTGAATCGAGTGAGGTCGTCAGAATAGACAAGAGTGCTGGCAGTGAGTTATCCATCGTGGAGAGTTGTTGCATGGTGAGCCTCTTCAGTGGTCTTTGGATTTAAGGTGGTTAAAAAAATATTGAGCTTTCCCAGTGATTGATCCGAAATTTTCGCCTAACTGACTTCGCTGACTTAGAACTGGCCGCTAAACCAGGCGCGGATGGTTCCGTATAACTCCAATCTTAGAATACCATACAAATTAAAGCTTTCCTTGCTTAGTTGGTAAGCATTACTCTGTCTTGCTGTAGTGTAATTTAGAGTTCTCATCTTTAGATTTTACTTCTGACTCGTTCAACATGCTAGAAGCCTCGGCTAGTCGGGGCAACTATTGCTATACTCGGCCGTACCCCTCGATCTCCAACAACAATAAATCATTCCAATCTGAATCAATTAGAACAAATAATATAGAGTTTTCCTCCAATTACTTACACACCTAAATCAAACCCTGAACATGGCTCCTAATAGACTGCTCCAAACAGCAGCAATTGCGCATGTATTGATCTCACTTGCTCATACTGTGAGTATCGTCAAACTCCTATTCCATGCTAGTGGCTGCCTCTAATTGCAAGCACTGCCATTAGGCCAAAGGTATTCCGATGTTTCAAGAGCCTGCTTTCCGTCGCCTACCACCTATTCTTTTGGGAGCGGCAAGAGCTGGTTGGTATCAGGGGAGTGTATTCTTTGCTATGATGGGTAAGCTTGCTTCTGTTTTTTTTGCTAATTGGTCACATGCGTCCAGTGCCCTTCATGCTACATGAACGTACATGAACTAATTATTTGCTACATTTAGGTCTAGTAAACTGGAAGTGGGCTACTGATGGCTTTAACGATTCGATCGATTTGGCGATCGCGTCTTTGATTAGTGTTATCTATTTTGGAAGTAGTGGATGGTATGTCAAGACCGGTGACAGGCCTACAGCAGGTGTTCTAAGTCTTGTGGCACTGTTTCAAATTGCTAGTCTGAGGTCGACGATGTAGATTGTCGTTTTGAGTGTATTTCGCGGGCCGGGGCGGCTTCACTGTGGTAGTCGAGGCAATTTGGGTGGCGGGTTCTCTCCACGGTCCCTGGCTAGAAGATCATTGTATATGCATCACCTATCTCTTGGGAACAACTTTGACTATGAAATCGAACGTTCATGATACTAAAGACAAGCGAGAGACTGAAAAGAGCAGCTTTGCCACATTGAGCCATGCTTCTCGTGCCAGACGATATTGCTGATTTCTCAATGATAGCAACTACGTCCTGCCGGGTTGGTACACCTATCTTAGCATTACTTCTAACGAGCTGATAGAAATAGTCGTATGCTAGGGGAAGATAAGTAAAAAGGAAGTTAAAAAAGTAAATGGCTAGCCATGCTTAGGAGTAAACTAGCAACCTGCCGGGCGAGTATTAAGCATGAAGCATTGCTAAAGCACCTGATCCAATCCCAATAACCGCAGTTACCTGGCATAATCTTTCCTTTTGTGACTAGCATCAAGTATTCTCCGTGTCTCCCTTCGTCAATTCTGCCGTCTTCTTGTGCAAATTGATCAATTCCTTATCACTAGCCTTCGCGAGCACTGTTGTTAAGGCGCTAAGGACAGCCTCCATATCATCAACCTTCCTCTTCAAGATCTGGAATTCATAGTCTATGACTATTTTTGACTTCGCTTCGACCGGGCTGCCGCGTTCTGCCATATTGGAGACGACTGCCTCACCTAGTTCCGTGATTATGTACTTTCGACTCGAATTTGATAGTAAATTTAGGAGCCTACGATGGTAGTAATCCGCGGTGGTAATACTTGGGTCTCTCTGGAAGTCATCATTCGCTAGGTTTTCTAGCCGTACTAAATCCCTGTCGAGGTCGCCCTCAATGTTCTCATGCCAATCGGAATGTTCTCTCACACCATCCAAGTTCTTGGCTAGATTCTCTACCGTAAGCGGAGCATGAGCTGGCGTTATCGTATCCGGGCGGGAAGCTGCTAGCAGTGAGCCTAAGGTCGCTTTGTCGGATAAATTGGTGGTGAAGAAGTCTCGAGGACTGCCAAGAGCAACTGAAATAAGTCCGGCATGCTCACCTTGTTCACCCGCAATTGAAGAGCGTGGTGAGCGCGAAGTGCAGCTTATTGGGCTTGTCATAGGCGGTGGCAGATTCCCGAGTTTCTCATCGATGCTGGGCAAGTTGTGAAAAGTGGCGCGGAGGTGAGAATTGGGCGTTCCATGACAGGGTGTGTTTTCAGGCACTCTAGGAGGGTTCTCATCATCGGCTGCCTCATTGTGGGTCTCTTGCACAGCATCCAGAGTTTGAGTTACGGCTTGGAGGTTTACTGGTGACTCTTGAATATCGCCGGCTAGCGAGCGAGTAGCAGGAGTATTGTAGGGCACGGGGAGAAAACTACTAGGTACGCTTGTAGAACTGTCGGCACGAGAGCGAGAAGCTTTGAGAGCCACCGGGGAGGGTGATAATGGAGTACTTTGGCCAACTTAGACAATGTTAGTACCTATTGTAATATTCGCACCACCAGATGTCATAACAATTTACCTGCATGAGGAGACATAATTGTTGTTGATTGCGCACACTGGCGAAGCCTATTTATGATACAATGGATCTAAGTTGGCTCTTGACAGGTCGATACTGTAGATAGTGTGGGAAGGCGAAGATGAGCTTGAGGACTTGGACTATATGACGTGACCGTGATGTTGGGAACAGGAGGCGAGGGTGGAGGTTGAGGAAGTTGCGCCAGAGGAGGCGGAAGAAGGAAAGTTAAGGTAAAGTAAAATGAAGCACTACGATTCACGCCTACGTACAGTCACCCACAAACAGCGAATCGCTTCACATTTCCTTTAGGCAAGTGAAAAGCTTAAGTGACCAAAGTACGAAGCTTGATGTAGGAGCTGTTATGATCGTACCTGGTCAGTCTTAGGAGTTTGTGTAGCCCGCGTTTTCTTCGCTCCATAATGCCCACGGCTTTGACAATATCACCGCATCGGCGACTCCGTATTTACAAAGGACTTTCTAGCGGCTCTACTACTAGATACCCGACATCTTCGGCATCTCAGAATCTCCCTAGAGCACGTTGCCGATACTTTACCAATCAGGAATCGCATCTGGATCATAGGATCGTTATCCTACTGGTAGTTACCTTGCTTTATCTTGTAGTTTGCCTGTAATGGGGTAAGCACTCAGTCCGCAGCTCTCTCAGTAACTACCACTCGACTTCCACTGTCATCTGTGCTTATTCTTCGAAAAGCACTAGTTCTAGCGCATGCAGCTGCGATCTCGCTGGAAGGCGTCCGAAATACCGATGTCGATGATGGTAAATTGTGTAGGGTGATTTCCTCAACTCCTGGATTGTGGCCTGCGATCCTTGGAGATGTATTCGCTAATACATTCGACCTCGAAGTTTTTGATTTTTTTCCTATCCAAGGCACAAGGTTGAAATACCCACCGCAGGCGAATACTCCTATCCATAGTACAAGCTCTGCGCCATAAATGACGAGTCCAATGGCATCAAGAGTTGGCTGGAACAGTATGGAGATAAGGGAGAACAAGTCGCCTGCCGCATCAATAGCGACGAATATGAAAGATATGCCGCGAACGGTACGGTGGACGTAGATATCCCAGTAATGGCGGAGCACTCCTGCAGAGAGTAGGCTAGCCGATAGTACCGCCATCAAAGTTATTGGCCATTGAACTTGCTTGGAGTGGGATATACGTAGCGCAATGATGAGCGCCGTTTGAATTCCACCCATGAGCGTAGCAATTGGTACAACCACGGCCAGAGCATGTAATGTTGACCAGTGCTGGAAAATAATCAGCGATTACTCTGACCTACATTTGCGGAAGCAATAATAACGGACTTTCTCATAGTAAAAACACTGAATCCACGTGGTCAGACTTAGAAAGGTCAAGATCTGGGGCTGAATGCGGAGCGCAATATTGAAATTCTCCACAATGTTGTAGACCCCTAAAGGAACGCCTGCCCATGCCCATAACATCATCATCGAGGGCTGTAGTCCAATGGTATTGTGCCTCCGATAATTAATTATGATTTGCGGTATGAGCTAGTAAAATGTTTAGTAAACCACTGTTTTGCGCCTGGTCGTGTTGTGCGCGGGCGTACTTGAACCGACCAACAAATCTGTGTGAAACAAAATTAGTGACAGCTTTAATTTTAAAATGTTTTACGTACTGCACCAATTGTGCCTAGTATATTGGCAGCAATTGGCACGTTCATTGCGTTGTTAATTTCTCTTGAGGATCAGTGGTGGATAGCATCATCATTAGGACAACATGATGATGGCAGAAGCTCTAGTCCGGAGGAATGAGGCTCAAAGCCAAGATAAAGCACAGACAACAAAAAGTTGAAGCTATGCCAAAGCCGTTGACGTACCTTTGTAATCCACTCTTCGAACCGAACCTCCACGTTTTCCTAGCACTATAGAGAGAGGACTGTGGGCCATACTACAGCAATGTCAGAACAGCCTTTAGATACGGTAGAGAGTGGTGATAATACCAATTTACCACCTAAGAAATTCCCTAAAGGCGTTGTTTTAGGCGCAGATGGCAAGCCGTGAGTTTCTCGAGCGTCAAGAACAATCCATAGGTATAGATAGGTTGATCACTATAGCTGTACTAACCAGCTCTGCATCACAGGTGTCGTTCATGCACGTCCGTTGCCTCGTGGATAGCGATGGCGAAGCAGAAAACCCAAAATCCCGTCTCAGCGACCACCACAACTCTGCCGGCCGAAACCGCCTCAGACCTTCAGCAGCCTTCAGACTGTCCACCAGACGTAGAAAAGTTGGGCTGGTCATCCTGGACACTCTTACATTCAATCACTGCAACATATCCAGTTCGTCCATCCCAGGAATTGCAACAAGAAACAACGCAATTTTTATCTACATTCTCTAAACTATATCCATGTTGGACATGCGCACAAGACTTCCAAAGGTGGCTCAAAGAGGACCGCAACGCGCCTCGAGTAAGCTCGCGAGATGAGTTCGGCCGCTGGATGTGCGAGGCCCATAATGCCGTTAATATTAAACTTGGAAAAGAGAGATTTGATTGTGATAGATGGGAAGAGCGGTGGCGCACGGGATGGAAAGATGGGAGATGCGATTAATTAAAAAATCCTTTCCATCACTGTACACGTATCATGTAAAACTATAGCGGCATTACGGTTTCTCCTGGCATAGATTTTCCACTCATGCATTAGGGAGCGTTGAGGGATCCTCTACATGAGGTAGCCTGTATATAGGTACGTATAGTGTTATCCTCGGAGCTTTGCATACACCATTCTTGTAAGTTTCGGTAGTAAGCTGTCATACCCTTTAAACTTTCCACCAGGGTAATAGTGTTTTAAGCGAGCCGTGGTGGTGGTGGCGTAAATAGGTAAACTATCATGAGCCAACACATATATACTTCACGTTTCGGTATTCCATATCTTCCAACTAGAAATTCCCTGAAAAGAAGCTAGTAGCACAATTTCTAAGCAGTTAGCCACGAAAATACGGCTAGTCGCCAGATACTCAGACTTCCTTCTAACACGATGTCGCTCTTCCCGCCGTATCCACTCTCGATACACGACACTGCCGCCTCTGGCTCGCCCTTTAAATCCCGTCTGCGAAAAACAGCTCAACTCAATCAATTATATTACCGTGGTATAACCGGCCAGCCGCACTCTTCTAACTTCACTGCTTCTCATTTCTCTGCTACCCATGGCATTAATCATGACGAGATAATAGCAATTTGCTGTATTGTTCTTCTCATAGTGATTATCTTTGCATCCATGGGTTGGAGTCTCCAAAAAAGACGGCAGAGAGAATACCCCATAACGTCTCAAAATAGCGATCGGAGTCTTGGTACAGAAAGGCGATGGCTAGGCAGCCTACAGATGTCGGATAAACGTTGGTGAGGTAGCATAACGCAAACAGACTGCGCAACTGACGGATAGAATTCTTGGTAGGCGAGTAGCGGGGTAAGTGTTGGAGATAAAAATGAAAGCCGGAGGGCAGCAAGGACGAAGATCGATGGTATGCAGAGAGTAGATCTGAGATGATGGTTTAGGAGCCAGCAATTCACCTGACTTCTATATTGTAACTGGACGGTACTGTTCGTTATGGTTGAATTTGGTGAAAGCGAGAGATCTCAGAGCATAGAGGAAGATCGGACGTGGAAGCGTAAGCGTTTTCTCATCTGTTGGACTAGAATTATCGGGTGGACTATGAGTTAACTGTTCTGAATGTAAAATTAGTTGGCTTTCTATCCATTCCTGTAGCCAAAGGCCTATAAATCTCATCACAAGGCAAAAAATTCGGCTTGGTTGCCACAGTCTATTCCTTTCGATAAGAATGAAACAAGATGAACCACATAGGAGATTCAGTAATGCATCCATATGTCCACTTCCAGATCCTGGTGCCTGACATCATAAACTTCGCGTCTCTTTTATTGAGAAGGCGCGTACGCATATCGTAGCAAAAATCAATAGAGAAGCATCAAATGAAACAAATTTGCCGGTTAATTGGGGATGGAGTCCTCAACCCTAGACCACGCCAATGCAAGAGATATTCACGACTTCGTTCCCAACCTAGCTACCAGCTTTCACCAATTTAATGGTTATACGATCCCTAGTTTCAATGTGAGAAGGGTTAGGTGCACCCAAAATCATTAAAACGAGTCGTGCGACCAATTAAAAATTGCCACCCATTATCAATTGTCCAAGTCGACACTAAAAATGCCGAAACGCATAGCCAATTAGAGCGTGTCGAAGGGCAGATCTATCGCATGATCTCCTGGTAGATGAGGACTGTTCAGGTTAGCGATGCCCAGGATAAACTAGAGCTAATTACTCACGCTTCAGCTGTTCCTTGGTCAGATTGTCCTTGTTCTTGTCAAAGTCGAAGAACTCCTCTGGGATAGGATCTGCCGTAGGCTCATCATCTGGGTCGTGGTACGGCTCCAGATATGGATGTTTGAGAGCATCTTCAACTGTAATGCGCTTTATCGGGTTGAATGCGAGAAGCCTTTCAAGCAAATCGAGTGCGAGGTCGGAAGTCTTGGGGAACATAGCCTTCCAAGGGATTTTCTTCTTAAACGGTAGAGAGCGAATATACTCGCGGGCGCGGCGGGATTTAATGCCATAATAATCTTCCATGGTAGGTGTACCCAAAACATCAAGAATTAGGGTAAGCTGGTGGTGATCTGGGAGATTAAATGAGTATAGAATTCGATTGATGACTTATGACCAAACTCACAGTCCTTGCCTGGAAAGAGCGGCTTTCCACTCAGCATTTCTGCTAAGATACATCCTACGCTCCATACGTCAATTGCCTTGGTGTACTCCTTGAAAGTGAGCATGATCTCGGGCGCACGATACCAACGGGTAGCGACATACTCCGTCATGAAGCCGGAGTTATCTTCAGTTGAGGCTGCGGACCTTGCAAGCCCGAAGTCACATACTTTGAGATCGCAGTTTGCGTTTAGAAGAAGGTTAGAGGGCTTGAGATCACGGTGGAGGACATTCGCGGAGTGCATCGCCTTTAAAGCGCGTAAAGTCTGATAGATGAAGTACTGGCAATGGTCATCGGAGAGCTCTTGGGTTCGGATTACTCGGTGCATATCAGTCTCCATAAGTTCCTTTATGCTTTATTAACTCCATTTTCTAGCAGAATGGTCGGGTAATCCTCACTTGAATGAGATAGACCTCGGTGAAAGTCTCATAGTTGCGCGGCTTTTGGATATCAAGAATGGAGATGATGTTCTCATGATTGAAGTATCTCAAAAGCTTCATCTCTCTGAGAGTTCGTAGACAGAACATCGAGTGATCGAAGGGTGTAATCTTCTTGATCGCAACCTTCTGCCCCGAAGGCTTGTGGAGTGCAGAACTGGAAGTCCCTGTCAGTTATGACATTTCATGAATCAATCGAGCCAATTCTCTCCGCGAAGACTGACCAGACAACCCCGTAGGCTCCTTCTCCTACCACATCCTGGATATCGTACTGTTCGGAAACATTGAAAGAAATCTTCCTCGAGCTGCCCGAGGCTGGTGCACGAGACATTTTGTCGGTCTATGGACGGAAATATGCGCGTTTGCGCTATTTTAGCTTTTCTGAAGGTGATAGCTCAGCGTGTTCGCTGATTTTGCTTAACTGAAATGGGTTCGCTGGCCGAACCAAAGAGTTTGCAGTTGAGGCAACAAAACTTGGTGCTGCAAAGGAATTTGGTAAGATCTGCAATTCATTGTCTCGTTAGTGAAAGGTTGGGTCATAAAGCCGAATAAACGAAATCATCTTGAAGCCGACATGGGGACGCAACACCATGTAAGGCCCAGGTAACTCGACCCAAAGCAGAACTTTCTCGATAAGAAACTAGATACTCTAAGTTCTGTTTGCGTCTTGCACTGAGAAAGACTTAAGGCCCATGAAACGTCCGGCGGAGCCGAACTACACTGGGAAAATGCGGTTTTTGTATTGGCTGCCGCTTTCAGCCATAACGCATACCCCACGGTCCTAGAAAGGGCAGTGTGCCGCTTTATGGAGAAGATATCCTTAGAGTAAAACGCTTTCCACGTACCAGGTCAAGGCTGGAAGTTGACACTTCCTTTCCAATCCAGCGAGGGCTTCGAAGGAGTCTCTTCAATTTAAGGCCCTCTCTACTCCAACGCCCTTAACCTTGTGTATATTCGGAGTGAATCGGTGTAGAACTCAGTGCGTGATAGGCCTCGGTGATCCAAACGGTGGCTGCTTTGCTGGACTTCGCTCGACTCGGTAGGCTTTCACGTTTGCGCGTGCACGAGGCCAGCGCTACCAAAAGATACTGGCGTGGTATGCAGCCAGCCGGAATGGTTCGATCACTGACAGGCTCGCCCGCGTAACAGGTCTGCTCAAATGGACGGAATCGGTGCACCAGCGGGGCAAGGGCGTTTTTGGGCCTACAACGTGAAGCAGGTTAGCAGTTGCGTAAATTATATGAGAACAGCACGAGCAATTCTTTTAGACGAGTAAAGCTGTTAGCGACTGTCTGCAGGTCATGACATACCTGGGCTGCTTGCAGTTGCTCTCAGGAGGTGTTATCACTTGGAATGGACCCCGGGCGCGGCGGGATGGCGGGGTTGATGTTGGAAGCGGAACGGCGTTTGCTCTCGACGCATGCGCAACGGCGGGCAAGGACGGGAGATGGTAGGCGATGATATGAGGATAAGTCGCTCGAAAAGATCTTTTCAGTTCGGTCGGGCACAACTTTGGGTACAGAAGAGGTAGGAATTGGCAGTGAGGAGCTTGCTCTCCAAGCGCTAGCCGCTGGGATTCTGGGATTCTGCTTCCACCATTTGACTACACCCGACTCCAGCCATTTCATTGGTGTAACCGTCTTGCATGTCTCACACTGCAGAAAATCTCGCCCGGCAGTAGCACTGTGCCTCTCCCCCTCGCCCTGTTATTTCTGTCCGTGATCAGTGAAATTCGAGTGGCCTTGCATGCCGCGCTGGAGTTGAGGCCTGAGACAGCGAATGTGACTTTGCCATAGCCGGCCTTCACATCACTCTTTGGCGACGCGAGCAGGGCAGCCCCCGTAGCAGGTCGAAGCCATCCCGCCAGAAGAAGGCAATAAAATCTCGAAGTCGTGGAACGCCGCGTATCTGGTAAGCCAAGCTTTGTAGGGCAGTACCTGAAACGCTGCTTGAGGAACCGCTGAACCAGCCACCAGCTGTTGCAGGGGCGTTGAGTCGCTCTCGTTTGACCTTTGTCCCGTCTATACTTAGCTGGCTGAAGGGGCCCGTTGTTCGGCCTGTTGCCGCAAAGCGGATGTATATCTTCCGAAATCATTGGATAGCACGCTGCATATGGTGGGGGACGCGCCATCAGCCATCGCCTCAAGGAATGCCTGCTATACTACATCAGGCGCTTAATGGATCAATATTATCCATCACGTTGCCAAACACCACGTTTGGTGCGAAGCCGGCCGTGTGGTACCGCGCGAAGCTTGATGCAGTCGGAGATAAGTCGTCGAGGGGCATGTACCCTCACCGGCACATTTTTCACTCACCGGGCACGGAGTGATTGCCAGTCAGATCCAAAGCTTCTACGATCTAGGAGAGAGGCGTGCCTCACATATGCCCGCAAGAAGTCTCCTCGCAAGCAACGGCACTCAAGGGAATTATCCCCACAACCAGCATAGCCACTACTACTTGACTCAGTGTCTGGACGCTCAACGAAGAAGCCACCTGCTTAGCTAGAGCATTCTGGAACAACCTATTGTCTAACTGCAAGATAACGAATTGCTCACCGCACGTGGCCGCCGCCTGTAATTTCCCTCGTACTAACGGAGCACATGTTTGTAGTCTTGCGCAATAAGCTGTGAATAAGCAAGTAGCAACGGTCTCCTCATACTCACCCCATGATTCTGATACAGAAACACATATCGAAGAAGTAATCTCCTTAGGCCACCTAAAGAATGCATTCCATGCCGCCAAGTAGCTAGGATCCGCTGATCATCTACTATTTTGCATGTTGGCCCGAGTATGGAAGATACTCTGCTGGCAGAATTGTGGAGTCCCGTGGAATGATTTGAAGGTATAATATGCGACATATAACCCAGGCCTTCCATATGCAGCACTTAATTCTCAAGCATCAGGCATCGAAATATCCTCGAAAAAGCCCGTAGCCTTTCATTACGTCTCCCTGATACCTGCATATTTAACTAAAAGAATGAAAATTATGCTCAACCCCGGGAAGCACCGGAGATATGACGAACGCAATCAGAAGGCTTTCATCTATGCTCTTGATAAGGGTTGAGAAATGAGGTGGCATGTTGCTCGGGTTACTTTGTTGAAATTTGCATAAGTCTTTGCGCATCAAGTAATGATAAACGTACGCATCTTAGCGTTTCTTCTCACTGCTAAGATGGTCTGACGAGGAAGTAGGTAAATGAGTGCCGTAAAGAGAAATCCGTAAAGCTAGAGGATAAGAAGATCGTGCATTTTCGATTAACGGCTTTGCATCTGATCAACACGATATAACCCTAATTTGGTCGACTAAACCTCAGCATTATTTGTTCACAATCAGATATTTGACTTAACATTTTGATCGTGACCTGAAGAGCGAAACTAGACTCGGGAAATTTTTCAAGAAAGCAAAAGAGAGAACGTTGCTGCATATGGACGGATATGCTATTTGAAGATCTAAAGAGAGAGTAATACGTGGAGGTGGGTTCTGGCGGGCAACAATTGTGGCTTGCTCTGCGCCTGATGACTGTTCTAGTGTCCTCGCTACCGGTGATGTACCCAGAGTATCCACGAAGATGAGGCCTAATGGGATTTTTCCCAAATATCACTCGTCCCATACTGATCTTCGGCTGTCTCTTCATATCAAATATAACAAAAATACCAAAAAGCCTGTTAGGTCTGATGACTGTTGTTAACAAGGACATCGCGGGCGTAGGCATGTGTACTAGGACTGACTACACGCATTGATGAAACTTTGCTTGCGTTCTTGCGGAATAAGAGGTCGTCCTTAGAGCTCACGTGCCACGCGGAGAGTTCGCGATGCTGTCTGTTTTCAGCGACTTCACCGAACCGATTATTTGGGAGATAATACGAACGCCAATGTTTCCATTGTGACGCTCTCAACTTCATTTTCACCATACTGCTTGAGACGTGCAGTGTTTTACTTGTCCATGGCATGAGAGACAAGCTCGATTTTCTCCTGCGTCTCTTTTACCCTAATCAAACTGTCTTCAAGTTTCACCCTTTGCGATGGCGGCAGGTCGCAATTCAACCCAACCTACCTACGACTTCCTCACTGGCGCATCCTCCCCGCCTCCGCCGTCCTTTCGCGAAACTGTACGAGCCTCGCATATTGTTCGACCAGGTCAGTAACCCTGTGGCCGTTTGCGCAAGCGCACCGTTGACTTGTGCGCAGACCCTGGCAACGAAGACCTTCGAGCACAAATAAACACACTCCAATATGAATTAGACTCCCTCAAGCAAGAACGCGAAGTAACAAACTTGCGCCACCAGAAAGAATTGCGAGAAGTCCAAAACAAGGCTGAGGCAGACTTCCGACGGGCGCAGGTAGGTTGAATGGGGCTCGAAGATAAATATATGACTTCCTAGCTAAATATTTCCAAGGCGGCCGAGACCTCCAATAATGCAGTGACGGCAAAGTACAATGCGCTGGTGCGGGAGTTGCAAGACACACAAGACCGAAGCGTAAACGAGAAGCTCGAATTGGAGCGCAAACTTCGCACTGCACAAGACAAGAGCCAGACGCTACAGGAGGAACTTGATGAAGCGCAAGGGGAACTGTTGTCTATAGAGAGGCAAAACAAACACCGATACAATGAACTGGAAACCCGTTACAACACTTTGCAAGGATCAGCCGAAGAACTACGGGTAGACCTAGATGCCAAAGCCACCGCATTACAGACTGCGCAACAGAAACTATCTCAGCGCGAGATTGAGGTTGGACGCCTGGAAACTGATGTCTTACAGCTCAAGGCCCAGACGGGAGATACAGACACGCTAGCTGTCATCAAGAGAGAGCTTTCCGAACAAGTGGCGCACATTAAGAAATTAGAGGCCCTAAATCGCGAACAGCATGCAGAACTTAAACAGTATCGGAAGATCCACAAGAGCATTGAGGTCGTGGAGGAAGAGAAGAGGACGTTAGAGGGCAAGGTTCGCATGATGAATGACCTACGGCGGGAGCTGGGTGAAGCACAACTGAAGAGACAGTTACTAGAAGATGAGAAGAAGTCATGGACAGCGTACCTCGAAAGTGAAGCATCAGCTAAGGGGGACTTGCAATTCGATTCTCCTGAGGATCTTGCGCGAGCTTTCGTCCGGGAGCGTATTGAGAGTGCTTCGCTTTTGGAGAGGCTAGGAGCAATCCAACCAGAACTATCCGTGAAGGATGAAAACATCAAGGCGCTCGAAGATGAGAAGGCCAAACTGTTAGGGGAACTCCAGAAATTGAGGACATCTGGAGGCGGCGGAGACAGCAAAGTCCGCGCCAGGCTCGAACGACAGAAAGCATTAGCTACGAAAGAAGTCGAATATCTCCGCGCACAGCTTAAAAATTTCGACATCGAAGAAACAGAGATGCAGCCAGAGAATTTTGATTCACAAAAAGCTCAACGGATCCAAGAGCTAGAAGATCTTGTCGATGAGTACCGCAAGGAGATCCAAACCCTACAAGCAGATCTTGCCGTTGCAGAAAAACTTCAACAGGGCTCAGCCACCAGCGCTGGAGGCAAAAAGCGTGCTCTCGACTCTGAGGACGATGAACGCTTTGGCGAGCTACGCCGCAAGAATCGGCAGCTACAAGACGAAATCACGCAATTACAGACACGCAATGCAATGCTAGAAACAGATGTGAAAGCACATGCAGCGCAACTCAGTTCCCTTAAGGCTACCTCGCGCACCCGCATCCTCGAACTCCGTTCGAACCCCACCGCCGACGCCGAAGCACTTAAGCTCAGCACTGTGAAAAACCTCCGGGAGGCGAATGCTGCTCTCCTTGCTCGTCTCGAAGGTGCGGAACCAACGCCCGACTCCGTCCCTCTTGCCGTACTCTCAGCATCAACTGATGAAATCGCTGAGCTTCAACATACGGTCGCAGAGCGTGAGAAACGCATGAAACGCCTTAAGACCATCTGGACAGCCAAATCACTGGAATTCCGAGAGGCTGTGGCATCAGTCCTTGGATGGAAGATGGACTTCATGCCGAACGGACGTGTTCGTGTGACTTCTATGTTCTATCCCGGTGATGAAGAGACAGGAGAGAACAGCATTGTGTTTGATGGGGAGAATGGAACAATGAAAGTAAGCGGGGGACCCCAGAGTGTATTTGCAATGGAAATTAGGGATTTAATCACGTTTTGGGTAGAAGAAAGAAAGGAGATTCCCTGCTTTTTGGCAGCAATGACGCTGGAGTTTTATGAAAGAACTACAAGGGCCGTAAGGGCATGATAGGTCAATCATTCGGACTGTAAGGGTTATGGGTTGGTACAGCGGTGTTTGGGTTTGGTTGTGGAGGTTGGTTTTCTGATTCGTGCTTAGAATCATTATTCTATGCACTTCCGAGGTGTCTCTCATATATATGGTCATGGATAGGTTCAGGTGTTATAAGAAGTATATGAAGCTCTCCATGGAATTACCCAGAAGAAGTATGTGTTCCGGCTCTTTGCAACTCACTTAATTTCTTGCATAAAAATTGTCTCTCATATCGCTTAGGAAAACACGGCAGGATGCAGCCAGGTTACAAAGTTTCTATAATCTACACCAAAACCCCTTCGACGTGCCGATCAATGCTTGTACACTCGTTGAAAGGTTTCATGAACTTTCTCCGGTATAAAGCTAAAGCGATCATTATCCAGCTTTGACCCAGGAATTCCATCCGGCACACCAAACCCACTGGAGATGAGTGGGACGATGGACCATGCCATTTGTGCCTCTTCGTCACCATTCAAACGCGCCTCTTCTTCCTTCGTTATAGCCTCTGAGGGATCCACATAAGTTACTGAATACTTGACATCTCTCGCCTCACCCAAAAGATCAACCACCCGCTGAAAGGTCGTAATTTCTCCACCTACTCGGATCACCCGTTCAGCGCCATCGCGGCCTGTTGCCTCGAATGGTATGAGTAAAGAATCTACTGTATATCGTGCAATGCTACCCTCTACAGTCAGTTCATGCCCGCTTGTGGAGTCGAATGCTTCTGTACTTACTCCGGGATCGACGTAAGGCCAACCCGTGCGTCCGGCTTTCCATATACCTTTACCGTGTGCTTTTTATGGTCGAACCCGTAAAACTCGAGAACGGACCATTCGGTAAAAATACCAGTGATAAATATCGTGTATCGAAAGCCCGGGACCCCCTTTGCTTTAGCTACTAGGTGATCTCGAGTCACTTGTTTGTCGCGGAAGTAACGTAGGCCGTAGATGGCTTTTTGGGAGATATCGGAGTTCCATTCAGACGGGTAGAAGTGCTGAACTCCGCCAATAATAGCCGCTTCAATCATTCCTGGTTGGAGCCGCATAATAGAATTACCCACAGTTGAGATAACATGCGAGAAACCTAGAAGCAATTAGCTTCGTCTTCTATAGAAGACTGAGTTTTGTTTAGAAAAGCTGTCGAATGCACCTTTATACACATTTGGGTCTAGGAATGACCCTATAACGATCTCGACACCATCTTCTTGTGCATATTTAAATTTCGAAGTCTTCTCTTCAGTTGCGGCAAGGATAGCAATTCGGTCAAATTTACTTCTTTTGCGGATAAATTCCTCAGTGAGAGGCTGTCCAAAAGCACCACCGGCACCGATGAGGAGGACTGAGGGGGCCATGAGCTTCGCTTTGATTTTAATTCTCCAAGCAAATTACCACACTATTTAGAGAACCGACAGCTGTATGTAGAAAATGTGTTGATTAATAGATTGATGGGTAAAACTTAGAATGAGACTATCAGTCCCATTAGGTATTGGTTTTTATAATGTGTGAAATGACGTGACAATCATGTGGCCATGCAACCATCTTTTAGGAATTCGGGTTGATCATTTGTGCACCGCAAAAAGCTCCAAATTTCAGATCAATACCTACAGCCTTCTAGTTGAAAATCGCTACTTTGGGGTAATGGTCAGCGACGCTTACTCATGTTTAGTGAACTTTGCAACTTTCAATAAACAATTCAGGGCAGTCGGGTATTCCCTGGGCAGTACTTACTGAGTAAATCTATATTAATCACCGTGACTCCTAGGGTTATTCGTTTAATTCAATTATAGATAGCTTAGGAATGTCAAAACAGACAGCTCGTGGAACGTAACTTAGAGGTAGGGTTATCCAATCACATGCCGTCGGGTTTATTGACCACATCTCCCTACTATCTTAGTAAGATTCTAGATGAGCTCTTACCGCTAGAATTTAAGGAATACCTGTTAGGCTAAGTCTGTAAATTTTGTGTGGTATATCTTCGTTAAGCTATTTCCTGCCGAAAGCTCTTACTGTAATGCATTGAAGCCACCCCGAGAGTGTGATTAGCCCTAGCACACCTCAATATGCCGTACGCCAGCTCCTGTGTCGCTAATCCTAGTCCGCGACTAAAGAGTCCCAAACGCCATATTCCCAGCCAAATATCTCATCCGATCAGCCATCCCAATACTACCTACGAATCAGGCAGTTCCTCTCGGCTTAGATTTTGCTTCCTTCTTCTCCTTGGCAGTTTGCTTCTGCTTCTTCTTCTTTTCATCCATCTTCGCCTCATTCTTCCTCTTCAAATTGGCCTGCTGTTCTGCCGTCTTAGCAACTGGCTTAAAGAAGCCCTCTAGCCGACTTTGCTGCGCCGTTTTCAGGTTTTTCTGCAGCCGACTGGCTCCGCTTCTCACCCTATCTTCATTGAATCCCTTCTCTTCGACCAAGAACTTGATGAGTCCATCCACATTGGGCGCCTCCCATTTGAAGTCGCATTCAGGATCATCCGCCGAGCGGACATCGGGTTCGAGGAAGAGGAGGCGTGCATCAGCGTAGGGCCAATCCTCCGGGATGGTGTATTTCGAAGATTTTGAAATGATATCGACGACGCCTTCGAGATTTTTGTGCTCGCGGATGAGCTTGAGAGCAGTGCTAGGTCCAATGCCTTTGATGGGGTCGAGATAGTCACAGCCAAGGAGTATGCAGAGATCAATAAACTAGCATGAAAGTGAGAAGTTGCTGGGTCTGAGAGAGGGCTTTGATGAGCGCTTACTTGTGTCCTATCCATACCTAGACCTTCCAAGACTTTGTCTAAATGGATCTCCAGGATTGGCTCCTTTCGCTGCTCGCTGAAAGTGAGATGGCGTAACAGCACCGGTGTGTCGAACGTTAATGTATCCATATCCTCCGAGGCAGCGGCATACACCTTTCCCGCCCGCGCTAGTGCAGCACATTGCGCTTCGGCTTCTGTTGGTGCGATGATATACGGGATTCCCATAAGCTTTAACAATCTCTGACATTCCGCATTGTGTTCCTTGGTCACCCTCACGGTTCTTCTGGAGAACTTCTCCACATCTTCCGCAGTACCCGTTTCTTTCGCCTCTTCGTGCGCTTGTTGCGCCTCTGACTTCCGCTGAAATCGCTTGGCAAGCTCACCGGACTTGAGCTTTGGTGGGGCACCGTCAAAGACGTACAAAGGTTTGATACCATTATCGACCATGCGTAGCGTGCGGTAAAACATGCCCATGAGATGAGAGGTCGTTTCACCAGTTTCATTCATGAGTTGCTGGCCGTCAGAGCGGACGGCTATTAGGAAGCTGTAGATGCTCATGGAGCTAGGGAGGATGTTAGATAGGTATACTGTTAGAGACTATCGAGAACGTACGCATCCTTTAAACGTTAGTGAGCTTCGAACTACGTGCAAGGGATTGAAAAGCTTACGATTGCAACCTTGCGGCCAAATTGGTTCTTTATCTCCCCCGTCTTAACAGCATCGGGGGCATTTTCATTGATTACTTGGAAAAGAGACTTGATTCCCATCTTGACTCGCGAGATGGCTGATATTAATTGCAAGTAAAATGGTAGTGGAAGAGGAGAGCGACAGCGAGCTGGAGCGTGAGTCGTTACGATGTCGCTAGGTGAGGATCGTCAACTCAAGCAAAAGAGTGGTGTTGGATAGATGCGAGGAAGAGCCTCTGGCGTCACCTTCGCGATTTCATTTACGCGTAGTCAGTTAAGCAATTAGCGCGCCGCTTAGCCCTACTCATAGTGCTGGCCATCAATGAACGGGAAGTGAGACTTCGCCGCCTTCACCGTCTTCGCTATAAGTTTTAGGATTCTTCAAAAGAACTTAGCGTATAAACTCCCGCTACTCTCTCTCGGAGAGCAATGTCACCGTTATATTTCCGTACAAGTAACTCGCACTCGGGTGTGGCACAATTCGGTGAAAACCCGGGCCGCGGTCCCAAGCTCTGTCCGCTCGGCATTACGTTTGCCGATTCGTGGGGTATTATAGCTCGAGATATTTCACTTGCATCGGATCAATACACTCGTCTCCTTCCTTTTTATTCTACTGTTTGCATTTTAGACTTACTTCGCGATGCTCAAGCCTGCTTGGAGATGTGCTGTTAGGCAATTGAATGCTTCCGCGTGTTCTGCGGCACTTGGAAGGCGATATGTCCATACACCAGTGCCGTTTGACTGGAAGGACCCTCTTGGGGCAAATAATTTGTTTTCCGAAGAAGAATTGGCAATTGCCGAAACTGCCGAGTCCTACTGCCAGGAACGCATGCTCCCGAGGATATTAGGTACTCTTTCTTACACACACATCTATTGGGGCAAGCCATTAATTTCTGTCTCCAGAGGCATACCGAAACGAGGACTATGATCGAAAACTGCTCGAAGAAATGGGGGAGCTGGGCCTTCTTGGTTCTACGATACAAGGCTATGGATGTGCCGGTGTAAGCAGTGTGGCTTCAGGGTTGATCACAAGAGCTGTGGAGAGAGTAGATTCAGGCTACCGATCCGGGTATTCGGTTCAGAGCTCGTTGGTCATGGGTGGCATAGAAGAGTTTGGTACTTCGGAAATAAAAGACAAATACTTGCCTAGGATGGCAAAAGGGAAGCTTTTGGGGTGTTTTGGTTTGACAGAGCCAAACCACGGCTCGGATCCGGGATCCATGGAGACAATTGCAAAGCCACATCCGTCAAAGAAGGGTTATTACTCTCTCTCTGGCTCGAAAACTTGGATCACGAATTCACCCATTTCTGACCTGCTTCTTGTATGGGCGAAACTAGAAAGTACCGGGAAAATCCGTGGTTTTGTGATCGAGAGGGATCAATGCCCGCCTGGAACCCTCGAAACGCCACCAATAAAACATAAGAACGGCCTCAGGGCGTCCATTACCGGCATGATCCATCTGGATGGATGTCCCGTTCCAGAAGCAAACATGTTCCCTGATGTTGAGGGCTTGAGAGGTCCGTTTAGCTGCTTAAATTCTGCGCGATATGGTATTGCTTGGGGGACCATGGGCGCATTGGAAGATTGCATTTCGAGAGCAAGGGAGTATGCTTTGCAGAGGAAGCAGTTCAAGGGTAACCCGATCGCAAAGTACCAACTAGTGCAAAAGAAGCTCGCGGATGCCGCCACAGACGCTGCATACGGCATTTTGGCGGCCACTCAGGTTGGACGACTAAAAGACGAAGGCAAAGCAGCCCCGGAGATGATTTCAATGATCAAGAGACAAAATTGCGATAGAGCATTAGTTAACGCCAGAGCGTAAGGGGTCATACACTCTCCCAGGTCCTATGTGCTGACCCAATATCCAGACTGCAAGAAGTGTTTGGCGGCAACGCTGTCAGCGATGAATATGGAATCGGCAGACACGTAGCAAATTTGTTTGTGACTCAGACTTATGAAGGGCAAAGCGACATTCACTGTAAGTTTCGGTCGAGTGGCATTGTTGAGACCCAACTGACGTAGTCACGCACTAGCCCTCATCCTGGGAAGAGCCATTACCGGTTTGCAAGCTTTCTGCTAGAAGTTTGCCGATTGTTGGAAAATGCATAGTTCGTGTATATAGGTGTTGCATGTGGAGAAAATTGAAAAATGCGTGTAAATATGAGATAGAATAAATGGAACATGGATGGTGGCACTGATGGACGCACCAGGGATGCAGTCCCACGTTTCATGGCCTCAACGGTTTCATAGCTGCTTGCAGATGAGTGCTCAAGACTCGGTGTTTTAAAAGGGAATTCTAGCCTTGCTGCGGGGTCAGAGAAGGTGCTCGATGCTTTGTCAGGGCGATGTCACGGCCAGCTGCATGGCGAACAGTATATTGCTGATTATTCGTGATCATTGGTGAGTGTTGAAGAAGGGGGCTGAGGCTGATGAGTCGAGCGACTAAGGTCTTCTCTTGTTTGCCACAGCCTCGACAGAGGTCTTCGGTGAATGTCTGGTCAGTCAGGTTTTCAGCCCTGGTGCAGAAAATAAAACCTACTTCTTTCCACAGCTTGCCACCCCCCTCCCCCACAGCTGTCCCTCATCTGCTACTCTGCCTTCTGCCTTTCTGCCTTCTTTCTCCCATCCTTTCCTACATTCACATCCCCTCCCTACGCGCCCACGACGCCAGCTGCTGCTTTCTTACCGCCGCCCGTCCTCTGACATACTTTGGGCCAGGTACGTTGTTGGGCCTGCTCGTTCTTGCCAGTGATACGCCACAGCCTTCTTTGGGTGTGATTCAAGGCGCTAACCTCGAATTCTGCCGCAGCCCACTTCTGGTTCAATCCTCCAACACCGCTCGATCACCCACGGACAATCTTGCCCACGCCCACCAAAACCACTTCTACACTCTCTACTCGACATGGCTCTCAAGCGTATCAACAAAGAACTCACTGACCTTGGTCGGTACGTCATTACCCTCGTCCCTCCCCCGCCAGCCCTCATGTTTGCTCGCATGACTGGCCCTGATGCGGGGTGCCAGGCCGTTGGATGCTGCAGAGCCTTGCAGAACTTGTTGCTCCCGTACTTTTACTGATGATGTTTCTACAGTGATCCGCCCTCATCGTGCTCTGCAGGCCCCATCGGAGATGATCTAGTACGTGCCTCCTACTTGTGAGAAGTGCAGGCGGCAGGACCGGCAACCATCCCTCCGTCCTGTGACGGATGTCATAAAGCTGAATACCGAGTTAACTGAATTTCTGCAACAGTTTCACTGGCAAGCAACGATTATGGGCCCTGTAAGTCCTTCCCGGCGATGAAAATCTTGCTTTTGTTGCGGATGCTTGCCCCGCCACAGCAACTATCCCGTCGTGAACCCGCAAGGCTGACATACCTCATAACAGGGCGACTCTCCATACTCGGGCGGTGTCTTCTTCCTAGCAATACACTTCCCCACCGACTACCCTTTCAAACCACCGAAAGTCAACTTCACAACCCGCATCTACCATCCCAACATCAACTCCAACGGAAGTATTTGCCTGGATATTCTCAGGGATCAGTGGAGCCCAGCATTGACAATCTCGAAAGGCAAGCGTTCCTCCATAAAGTCAAATTATGAAAGAGTAACTCTAACACCACATCTAGTGCTACTCTCCATCTGCTCCATGCTGACAGACCCGAATCCGGACGACCCCCTAGTGCCCGAGATTGCCCACGTATACAAGACCGACCGATCCCGCTACGAGTCGACAGCTAGGGAGTGGACTCGAAAGTATGCGATCTAGCTAAATACACAATTAAGGGGAAGGTCAACTCTTGGCCTTTCGCTCAACGGTTCCTTTCCATCAATCATTAAAGGGAGCGGTTTACGTAGGAATGATGGCGAGCAAAGGTTGTCCCTGTGGATTACGTTTAAGTGAGCATGGGTGGATAATGGAGAACTTATTGTTCAAAGTCTGCTTTCCAAAACCCACAATGACGGCCTGGTTATATTGTTATTACAAGCCGGAGTGGCTGAAAACCCACTTCGAAGCACCTTTCTTTTTCCTTGCGGCCTTTGTTCATGATGCATATCCGGGTTTGTCATACAAGGGAGTGCTTAGGGGTGAAATTTGCATTCTAGAATTAGCTTTATGAGTATTTTTGCCTTATCTAAACGTACTGTGATGACCTCAGCACTGTGACGCTAAGCATCACGATTCCACAGCTTTGGATTACGACCGGACATGGTCCCGCGGCCTTACTGTGACGTGACCAAATTTTATACTTGTTGGTAGAGAACGGGACCAAAGTGAATTAGGAATGGTATTCGCTAAGAGCAGAGTGAACTAGAGATAACTACGTACATAAAAAAATAAAATGCTCAAGTCACTGCTACCGTCACTGCTACCGTCACTGCTACTATCACTGCTGCCATTACATACCTGCCTTCTTCAAGATCCACCCGTCGAACCGAACGTCTTAACACACAACTATCTTTCTCCCTCAGCTTCCTCCTTCTCCTTCCCATTGCTCCTCCTTCTCACCCAAATCGACACCTCCCACGGTGGCACCGTCAAATCCGATATCACCCTATTCTTCGGCCGCTCCTCCAACTCCCGCAGGTCGTACCTGAGTACCAGCTCCGCAAGAAGCAGTTTCAGCAGCTGGGCAGCGTAGAAGCGGCCAGGGCACGCATGGCGGCCGTGCGAAAAGGGCAGGAAAGCATGCGACGTCGCAGTCATGGCGAACCGGGACGCTTCCAGAGCCTTCTGCCCGTCCGATGACGACGACTCCGCCAGCAGCTTCGCCCGCTCGTCGGAGAAGCGGAACGGCCGGTATGCGTCTGGCTCCGGGTAGAAGGCGGCGTCGTGGTGGATGGCGCCGGTGGGGAGGCCGACCCATACGCCTTGCGGCACTGTTTCGCCGCTGGGCAGCTGGACGCCGCTGTCCGGCATTATTTGCCTCATGCTGCTTCGCCCGCCCATTGTTGAATATCGTAGTGATTCGCGGATTGCGGAGTCGGCGCGGTGCAGCTGTGCTACCGATGCACGGGTCCAAATATTGTTGTGTGAGGCAAGGACTGCGGAGGCTTCGCCGTGGATATACTCGAGTGGGGAAGGAGATGTGGCGGGCGGGTGGTAGGAAAGAAGGTCCAGTAAGGCATGCACTATGGTTATCCGCGTGTTATGTATTGCTGCTATGTTGACCATAGCGGAGCTAGCGGAGATAATGTAAGGGGAACGGTAGGATTCCGAGGGTGACGAATACGCTGCTGATATGATGTGTTGAAGAAGGTCAATAGGAGCAGCTTCATCCGTTTTACTTAGCTGAATCTTTACACAACGCGATTTGATTATAGGAATAAGATAACGGTTACACCGCCAGGCATACCAACGACATGGCAACGCAAAGATAGGTCCAAAGATGGGTTTTAAAACATTGGGTACAAGGACACGGATGATAGAAGCGCAGATGGCAATGGCCATAGAATGTCGGTAGGCTAGAGTCAGGTATGTCTTGTCTCTGCACAGAGGCAATCTGACGAAAACTCGTGCATTGCTGCGCATGATGATGGCTAGCATAGCGCGAGATAGGTTTACGTCGGTCCAATCCCCAGCATCTGACCCTGGTATTTCGTCTATGGCAAGGCGAACTCGTCGACCATGGGCTCTGTGAGGCCACCCGGTTGTTGTGTCAAAGCTATTCGAGCGACTTCAACATGTAAATCGCTCTCCAGTGTCTGCCGTGGGACAACATAGTTTGCTGCTAGGATAGAGCTCTGCACAGCTCTGGCGCTCAAAATATCATCAGGCTGTTTGAAGAGCCAGGAAGACTGAGACAGTGGCAGAAGGATCTCAGGGCGCAGGGTAACGTTGGGTGTTATGAACGGTTTACCGTCCTTGCTATACTATGATGTAGCTAGATAAGTAACTTGCCTCTGGATGCTGTTCGCTAACTCACAGTATTATAACCCTCGTCAAGTAACTCCAGTCCTTGCTTTTGTTCGCGGATGTTGGCTCTAAGTTTTGAGAACAGCTCCTTTTGACAGCCAACCCATGGGATTGAATCAGGCAAATAGACGTAAGAGGCGATGCGGAAAGACAACACGGCAGCAGTAACCAGGCCAATCGAGACCAAAAACAAAAGATGAATAATAGGATCATATAATGAAGGCATTCTGAACTTAGAGGATATCTTTGAGAGTTGGGACTCTAATCGGAAATGTGATTAAGGTAGAGGTCTAATATATCTGAGGCTGTCACATATGTTTTGGGTGACATCCATCAAACGTGTCCCCGCAAAACACTATGTTCACCTGATCCAATAATGCAAGAACAAAGGAAAGTGTTTGGCCGGTGAATGTCCAAGATTAAATGCTATATACAGCTCTCGAACGAATCGTAAACATTTTTGCTAGGAATATGTAGAGGCGCATACAGGCCGCAGCAGTTTCATCATACAGGCTATAGCAACTTTTAGCGAGACGACTCTCCTAATTTAGTAAACCTTGCGAAAGGGAACCAGGCTCTAATGAAATAAGTATGCACAGCCTGAACGACTCAGAGTCAATTCTGAATTTACCAGATTATGTACCAGTGCCCTTACTCGCCCAGCTACTTAACAGCATCTAAATGCTATTTTGATTTTCCATAATCTTCCAACTTTTCCCTCCTTTCTTTGAACAACGCGTAACTACAGCCGACCAGCGGAGCAAGAAGAGATGCCTTCTGGTTTTCTTGAATGTCTTTTTTAAGCTCCTTTTCAATCGCTTTAAATGTCGCCTGTACATGTTTGATGCCAAAGGCCTTCTTGCCAAGATCGTTAGTTGCATCCGCAGGGTCTTGCAAACACAATAAATACGGTTGAGCAGGGTCGACTTGGCCGATATCTGACCAACTTCGTTGCATCTCCACAACCGATTAGCAATAGCAGCTGTATAGAACGTTCGCTACTTACGCTGTTTAATTCCTCTAATATCTTCAACTGTGCTTTGGTTGCTATTAGCTTCGAGTTCTTTGCAAACATTTCAGCAGGTTCGATCGAGAGCCCGAATTTGTAAGTATCAAAAGTAGACCAGAAGTTCAAAAATGTCAAGAGTCGCTGAGAGAGATCGTTCGACTGGACATGAGGCGCATGTACCAAACTAGCAACTGCCATCATAAAGATGCTGTATGATCCCAAGCCACCGCGAAAAACATCCGATAAGCCTCTTACATCAAACATGACTTTGAGTGTTGTAAATAGTTCCCGCAGCCCAGGATACTGTTCAACATATTTCTTGATATATATCCTCGAAATCGAAGTGTCATTTGAGCCTACAATCTGAATATCGAGGCCAGATTCTTGGTGTTGTGCGGAAATGAGTGGATACCGCGCGTTTCTTAGATAGCAGAGTATGAAACGACCACTTTTTTGCAATCCATTGTTCAATTGTGCCAGTTTTCCAGTCATTTGCTTCCGAAATCGATGACGTGGTGCCATTTCAGGTAGTGAATCGGGGTCCGTCTGGGAAGGCGAGAAATGCAATCGCAAATCGACGTCTGAGATTGCTAATGCCAAGCCAGTTCTTTCAGATCCAAAAACCTCACATTGGTAATCTGGAAGAATTTCGCTACTAAGCGTTCTTAATTCACGAATGACACGTTCTCTAGCAGCTTGTTCATCGGGTGTCGGCATCATGTAAGAATGGAAAGCGGAAAGTTCCAGAGACAGCCTAGGCGTAAGTTAAATTATTATTACAGCTAGGAAATAAGTGTAACCAACCTCTCAAGACCACTTAAAGATTGGGAGTCAAATGGGGATACCCAAGGAAGTGCGCTGTCCGCGACAACAGTTCCCAATATAGGCAAAACGTTCTGACCCTCATACTCAAGAAGCTCAGTAGCCCGTTTGAATGTCCTGCCAGTGTAGCTTGGACGTATTTTTTTTCGACCACGCTCTGTCAAATTAGCTTTGGAGCCCTCAGCGGCCAACATTGGATCCAGATCGCCAGTCACTTCCGGACCAAATTTCCCAATTTCAGTGCCTGAGCTGATCTGACCTTTATGCGACTCCGAGGCGCCTGGAGCAACCTTTTGAGATTTTGCCTTGACATTGAGTCTTGACGAGCCAGCTGCTCTAACTGAATCCTGTATGGCTGGGCTCTTTGCCTTTTTAGGGAGTGTAGTACGGATTATGGTCGCTCGATTCGAAGCCCGGTGGGATTTGAGCGTGGCAGGCAGGTCATCGGGATGTATGTCGTCGATTTGTCTTTTATTGGCGGCAGATACGCTTTCAGGATGGGGGTACTTTATTTGCTGGCCATCCGCTGTTCCAGACGGGAGGGTTTGAGCTTTCTTGAGATGTGTAGTTGAGAAGCAGCGCTGATGCGAGAGGAATGATCTGCTTGGAAGGACGAATTGTTGCCATAAGACAGTCGCAGGCCTGAAAGCATTGTGAGCAAAACACACGGAGCCATGGCGGGTGAGATGCATTGGATGCAAAGGCCGTGGGTGTTTGACAGAGCTTCATCGAGGTTGCTGAACGCGTTTGTGAGATGACAGATTTCGCAGATAAATTACCGCTAGTGCCTAACCGGGGCAAAGAAACAGCACGTATTAGTCGGGAGCAATCACATACGACGCACGGGAGTGATTTGCCCGCCACCCAGCCCCGCCCTAGTGGCGATGATAAGGAGCATGCACGGCAGCATTTGCAGGCCCAACGCGAAATCAGTTCACTATGGGCGGATAGCAATGCGTGGACGTCTTCGATGCCTCAATTGGAGGAGTCTAAATGGGCATCATGCGCGACATCCCGAGGTGCTTGGCGAGCCTGTCTTGAAGCCCAATTGCCTTGACGGCGGCCAAAACAACATGTTGAAAGCCATAGTCCGTAGCAGCGGACAAACCAGGTCGCAGATTTCTCTTCATCACGAGAGAGCAAGGGCGGCTCAAGCGTCTATTCCAACATCTTCATTCGCTTTCCAGCATGGAGAGAAATCGGTCGAACTTGGGCGCTCGAGATGTGTACGGCAGGTTGTCGGCGGGCTACCTGATCGGTGCAATGCGGCAAGGACCCAGGCCGGTTAGAGGGGTTGTGGGTCGAATTTGCTTCCAACCCAGCTGCAAGAAATACGCAGGTGCAAGCTTTGAGAGATTGCTGCTACCTCTTCTCTCCCTTCTCTCCTGATCCAATTGCTCCTCAAGCCAGCGCAGCAGTTTTCAGAAACGTGTACATATAAAGTAGTTCTATCCTCCCGCCTAACTTCAAAAGCCCTTCAAAAGTCCTTCAAAAGTCCTCGTGCCCCTCAGTGCCCCTCAACGCCTCTCAACGCCCCTCATCGCAAGAGCTTGCAGAGCAGTGACGTTTACGCACTCCTAATCCGGTTCCTCACAGCAATCCCAGGCTGTTCTTTGCATCTACTCTGCCAACTCGACGAGAAGGTGAGACCTAGTATTTCGTAATTCATAACGGCACGCCCTGTCGCACAAAACTGCCTGTTTACTGTCGTTTACCGCCGTTTACTGCCGTTTGCTCCAATACTACCCTGCTCATCCTCCCTTCTACACCAATCGACACCGATCAAACTAACAAAATGCAGCGAGACACTCAAGAGAGTAGGCCGATGTCTACTCCGGAGCGCCCTGCGCAGCTAGAGCAGGAACCTTCAACCCATCCTGCGCTTCATCCTTCCATCACCTCAGTGCCTGTCACTCCTGGTATCCATATAGCTGGGCATTCCGCCTATATTGAACCCGAAAGTACACCACAAGACACAGAGCTACCGTTTGATCCTGCTCGAGTTACACCAGGTCCGCAATGGAATGCGAATTCATACTTTCCACCCAACAATGAGGCTAGGTCAAGCTCTCCCACCGAGGCAGTGGCTGGTGCGAGGACTGGAGAAGAGCTCTTAAGTCGGCTTAGCCTTGTCGGAGATCCAGCTTCAAAGCATGACCTTGCCGATATAGATCCAAGGGCGGCACATCCTAGCCTGAACCTTAGCGGGGGATTGATAAGTGCTACATTCTGTGTGCCATACACCGTCGGATATTCACCAGGGCTCGACTGGGTAGGTCAACGCTTTCCTCAAGAGCATCTTTTCTTGTAAATCATTATCATGACTTCAGACCTGCAACAACAACATTCTTAATCCGATTCTGAAATATACCAAGCTATATCCAGCACCAAGCGAGCCCCCACACAGGAGCAACTCTGTTCTCACTAGCCAGTCTGCTTTTTTACTCCTGGCGTAATTGATGCCTGGACATAACATTGACGGTTAACAGGAGCTGAAATCACGACGTGGGACATCGGCCCTTTTCGACTCATTTTCGTATTTGGCTTCTGCTGCATCACCATGGAACCATACCTTGGTGGGATGGACGGGCGAGATAACAGAGATTCCTGGGGCACAGCCGGCTTCAAGTACTTCGCCCAATCCGGCGTCTAACTCCGCTTCAATGAATAAAGCCTCTGCGCCAATTCCTGTTGACGGGACTTCTAAACCGCCCCAACCCGCGCAAACCGAAGGCGTCAGAGTTGGTCGTACTGATAGACAACGCTTAGAAAGGCAGCTAGAACGGGACCATGGAGGAAAGATTGTTCCGGTTTGGCTCACAGATGAAATGAACGAGGAGGACGTTGCTATCATTAAGGACCAATCCAGATGGCGTCGGTTCGCTGAGCATGAACTATACACGCTGTTCCACTATAAACAAAACGAACCAGCGGACGGTCGTGCAGCACGTCGATCTTGGGCGGACTACTATCGTATGAACAAACTTTTTGCAGATCGGATTCTAGAAATATACAAGCCCGGAGACATCATTATCATCCATGACTATTACCTTCTCTTACTACCCAGTTTACTCCGCCAGCGCCTTCCAAATGTGTACATCGGCTTTTTCCTGCATGTTCCCTTTCCTAGTAGCGAGTTCTACCGATGCCTTAGTCGGCGAAAAGAAATCCTAGAGGGAGTCCTGGGCGCTAACATGGTTGGATTCCAATCATACAGCTACTCACGCCATTTCTCTTCTTGCTGTACACGCATTCTTGGTTTTGACTCGTCCTCGGCTGGCGTCGACGCATACGGGGCTCATGTTGCCGTAGACGTCTTCCCTATTGGCATCAACGCTGCTTCAACCCAGCAACAAGCTTTTGGCGATCCTGTAATAGAGGAGAAAATCAAGGGGATCCGTGAACTCTATGCGGGCAAGAAAATCATTGTCGGAAGAGATCGTCTCGACGCGGTTAGAGGTGTTGCCCAAAAACTTCAGGCCTTCGAAATTTTCCTCGAGCGGTACCCAGAATGGCATGATAAGGTGGTGCTGATCCAAGTCACTAGCCCGAGTCCCCTCCAAGAAGACCAAGAAGACGCCGACAATAGGTTTGTTAATAAGATTGCGGACCTCGTCGCTAGAATCAACGGCTCTTTCGGGTCTCTCAGCTTTGCCCCTGTTCAGCACTTCCCTCAATATCTGTCCCGGGAAGAGTACTTTGCTCTACTGCGAGTCGCAGATGTCGGGCTCATCACGAGTGTCAGAGATGGTATGAATACGACGAGTCTCGAGTACGTCATTTGCCAGAAAGACAATCATGGGCCACTCATCCTTTCCGAGTTTTCGGGCACGGCTGGAAGCCTAGGAAGCGCTATACACATTAATCCGTGGGACCTTGGTGGTGTCGCTGATGCTATCGCTCAAGCTCTAACAATGCCCTTGGAAGAGCGGAAAGAGCAGCATGAGAAACTATATAAGCACGTTGTGGCAAATAATGTACAGTCGTGGACCAACAATTACCTGAAACGGCTCATGACGAACCTGTCCTCGTTTGACCAATCCTTTGCTACACCTGCACTAGATCGGGCGAAGTTACTTTACCAATACCGGCAAGCAAAGAAAAGATTGTTCATGTTCGATTATGATGGGACCCTAACGCCTATTGTCAAGGACCCACAGTCGGCGATCCCATCGGATCGTGTTATTCGTACCCTCAAGACTCTAGCTTCTGATCCATTGAACTCGGTATGGATCATTAGTGGACGAGATCAGGCTTTCCTAGACGAATGGATGGGTCACATCACGGAGCTTGGACTTAGTGCAGAGCATGGTAGCTTTATGCGCCATCCGAGAAGCGAAGAATGGGAAAGTCTTACTGACAAGACCGATATGAGTTGGCAATCCGAGGTGATGAATGTTTTTCAGCATTACACGGAGAGAACACAAGGTATGCCATTGTTTTCTAACATATTAATGTTTGATTGAATGTAGTCTAACGGAATTTACTTTTAGGATCTTTTATTGAGCGAAAGAAGATTGCCCTTACCTGGCACTACCGTCGGGCGGACCCCGAGTACGGGGCATTCCAAGCCCGTGAATGTCAAAAGCATCTTGAAAACACGGTTGCGAAGAACTGGGATGTAGAAGTGATGACGGGCAAAGCCAACTTGGAAGTCCGCCCACGCTTTGTAAATAAGGGTGAGATTGCGAAAAGGTTAATCCAGGCATACGGTGACAAGCCTGGTGATCCCCCTGAGTTTGTCCTGTGCCTTGGTGATGACTTTACAGACGAAGGTCAGTTTGCCCCCTCGCCATGTGTACAGAGTGCTCCTAGACATGTATATTCGATGATCGGAGAGCGATGGGCGACTAACACTTGACAGATATGTTCCGCTCTCTGCGGCAATCCAAGCTGCCTGAGGATCACGTCTTTTCCGTCACGGTTGGAGCCAGCTCCAAGCAGACTCTCGCCAGTTGGCACCTTCTGGAGCCTTCTGATGTCATTTCGGTCATATCACTTCTCAATGGCTCTGCTGATGCTGGAAATGTAGGAGCTGTTGCTGTGGTCGAGGGATCCGTGCCCGAATCACGGCTTTAAAACCGCGGAAGGCACGGCAGCAGCGCCAAGGAGAAGCTGATTTGGACATGGAAGCATTGTGGGGTAAATGACATGGCGGATGTGATCAAACGCTGGTGGTATGAGCAATGCAGTAGACTGGCTTATGTCCTTCATTGTAGATAAAAATAAAAAAAGAAATAAAACATGTAAAGAGAGGCCCGGCAGATTTTCGCGTTGAAGGCGACCTCGGAAGCGGGGTTTAGCGAAGCAAAGGCAATTAATTTTTTTTACTTCGCTGGCTGTCAGGAGTCATGGGCGAGAAGGGTGCTGAGATGCAGCAGAGGGCGCAAGTGCAGCAGGTGCAGCAGGTGCAGCAGCAGCAGGTAAGATGTGATACGCCGGTGCTTCGCTTGGCTTGGGCCGTTTACGAGTAACAGGTGGGATGGCGGCTCTCTTTCGGACAATGGCTAACGGCGGAGGCGCTCGTTTCGGCTAGCAAAGGCGACTGAGGATGGCGTAGAAGCAAACGAGTCATGCTTTCCACGTTTTTCTCGTTTTCTCTCACCCGCATGGCACCGCTGTCCCGAAATTCAGGGCGGGATGCTCATGCTGAACGCCTCATGCTGAACGCCTCATGCCTCATGCCCCATCCCTCATCCCTCATGCTGAACGCCGGAAAGACTTGCCCACCAAACCCCTACGCTCATGCCGCTGCCCGTGCTATAACTAAGTCGTGCCAGTGTCGCTGCCGGTGCCCATCACAGTGCCCATAATAGTGCCCACGCGAACGCCTCGGACTGCGCCTCTGCTCCCCTGCGCGCCCTTCTTCCCCGTCCGTTCTCGGTTTCTCTGCCGCGCACGCGGTGCATTGACGGATCAACAACGGATTTGCCTTGGGAAAACGGGTGCAATCACTGCAAATCGCTGCAGTCAATGCCGGCCCTTGGTCTTGGTGCCTTTGCGACGCCGTTTGCATTACTGCCGGCAGCCCTGGCCTGTCGTGCCTGTCTGGCCTGTCTGGCCTGGCCGCCCACGCCGCCCACGCCGCCCTTCCCTTAAATTGCCCCATCCTTGGCGTGCCTCCGTCGTGCTTGGTTCGTGCTCAGTCCTCGATAAACTCTTCCAGAACCAAAGCCCTGCCCCGTGCACTGCAGCCGTCGAACAAACCGTCCTTGGTCCCAGGCCCCTAAGCAACGCTCTTCTCAGACTCCTCTCCCCAGAATCTTCAATATCTCCCGCCCGTTCAAGTCTTCAAAGTGCTTTCCAACTCTTTTCCTTCATTGCTACAAGCACCGACTGTCGGCGCCCACGCTCTCTACCACAGCAGCGGAACGAGCGCCACTGCCTTCCCTTAGCCTGTAATCTTATCGTGATATCTGGGGATCATCCATCAGCAGGTTATCTCGACGTCCTCATTCCGCTAGAGTCACCCTCCAAAGCACACCGTCCTCTATCTTTCTCAAGATATATATCCAATATGGGTTTAATAGAAAAAATTCAGGCCAGTAAGTCTCCCTACATCCATATTGAACCCGCAATTCCTTCTATTCTTCGCCTCTAAAATTCTCGAAAAACACCCAATGCCCCTCTACTTCGCTCTGTTGCTAATGCTTATTAGAACTCGAACTCTACCGCCTCGAGCAGCGCTATACACGCCGCGAAAAGCGCACCACGTTCATTAGCGAAGCCCAATATGTAGACGGCGAATATATTTATGCCTCATCACCAGTCTCCACTAAGTCCACCTCAACATCAACATCCAGTCGACGCATGAGCAAAGGCCCTGCTGTACGGATAAAAGAACTTGCACGAGTTGGCACTGGAAGATCATAAACCACGGAACATTATGCACGAACCGCCGTCGGGTTTGGGGAGGATTGTGTAGAGAGAATGCGAACGGCTCATACCCTGCCAATGGTAAGCCGAAGATACCAATCGCTAGACATAGCGACTCTACTCGAAGGCGTTCATGCAAGGTCATCACGCCGCTAGTCGACTAAAGAGCACTGCCATTGGTGTTGTAGAGGAGGCGAGGACGGCGACCGGATTGGCTTGGCTGGATTGGAGCGACAAACGGAGATCTGCTTACGACGAACCACGACCACTGAAATTTTCTTTCTCTGTTAAATCTTTTAAAACCTGCATGCGTGGATGAAAAGTCCTTTTGCATTTACTACATTGCTTGTCAGCTTTCCTTAAAGCCTTCATTCATTTCATTGTCTATAAATTATCGCTCCTCCCACCCTTTACCCGCTTGCGAGCGCTCCGGTCCATACGGTTTCATATGGAATCAGTGGTAGGGCGGGATTGACCTACCCTCTTTTATGGGTGTATACGCATGTGTTTACCCCATGTAGAGCATTTTTGAGACTTTCTTGCGCAAATACTGTCTAACTCCTAAGTTATGTATGCATGTATGTAGCGAGTCTAGCTATTTAAAGGGCTGGAATCTGGAATATGAATATTCCATTCGAATAACATCTTCCAAATGTTTTCGTTAAGCCAGACCTATTTACCACTGGATGACGAGGTGGTTGGTGGGTTGTGATCGCAATGCCATTACGTGTGGCAGGAAGGGAACTTGTGCTTATGAGAAGCCTTGCAACCGCAAGAGACATCAACGGTAGGATTAAACATACTTCAGAGTATTAGACTACCTGTAAAGCTGATCTCTATAGTGCTATAAGCCTAAAAGTCTAGAATGCCACGATGTCAAAGAATTATTTGTGAATTATTGATGTACTTATACGGGTAGTTAGTTCATGGCTGAAATGGTGGATACTTCCCAGAGGATTGATCAGACGCTAGATATGTTAGTTAGCTTTCGTTTTACTTCAATATTTAAAAAATCACGCTTTAACCTATCTCCGCACAACTGCTATACATATCACAGCTAGCTAACCATCCTCCAGGTACCGACAGCTAGGGTTGGATCTCTCTAATGGTGCATTATAGTATTGTCTCGAGGCTCTTCAACAAGCGTCACGCAACCGTATCATACCAGCTGCATTCAAGCGGAGGCTCGAGGAGTCTTTGGTGCGATCCGAGGATACGCTAAGCAAGGCGTGTGAGGGACTTGCTAGGGTCCTAGCAAACAGCAGTACTGACCGGAATTCCAAGTAGATGGAAACCGTGGAGTCTCCATATATCGAACCCATGTAGACTCTCCACATATACTTTTTAGAGGCTCCACGGCTCCACAATCTAGGCCTAAGTTAGTAAGGATTGAGGGTTGAACTCTGGTTGTAATAAAAGCCTGGTAGAGATTAGCTCACCACTTGATATTCGCCACCTTAGATTCTGCCTAGAGCGCCCTTCACCCCTCTGGCCTCTTTTGTCCTCCACCCTCCGTCCTCCCCCCCCCTACGTGTCGTAATGTCTTGAAGTTTAAGTCCCGTACGAAC
>KV749029.1:45391-63967 GCA_001692915.1 Glonium stellatum | reverse complement strand
ATAAAGCTTCTTACTAATAAGCGTGGAAATCGCAGAGCTCCACATGCCCTGTATATATTTCACGGAATTTTGACTCCATGGAAGAAACTCTGGATACTTGGAACACTGAGACTGACAGAGCTGATCTACACCTTTCGGGGCAGACATCAACTTCACAACAAATATATTTTATTTGAGGCTGAACTCGATGAACATGACAAATTTTGTTCATAACTACATGGACTCCAGAGCGCTCCTCTGTCAAGCTTTCTTCGTCCGGGGCACCTCAAGCTTATTCATAAGACTATGGACAATCAACCTGGCACAGTTCTTCCACTATCAGATATTCTTATCGCTAACGGTGACTACCGATCGAATACGGCAGGATCATAGGAACTTTTGTTCTTGAAAAGAAGTACCGGGAGAATGTATTCGATTACTTTGTAATAAGCTGATGGGTAGCTCGTCGCTCGAGGGGGTCTTGAAATGCTTCAGTTATAGATAACTACCGTATGACGAAGAAGATCCCCCAAATCGTCTATACTTTCAACTTGTAATGGGGCTTCCTGATTACCTATGTAGATCTTTAACCTACCAAATCGACTGCGAAGCTCCGCCTTAGCTGAATGTTCGGCTTGGATATGCAGAACGGCTCACTTGCGCTGTATGCCAGGTCCACGGCATTGACCTTGTACACAGCACCCTCATCGCCAGGGGAGCCCTGGGCAGTACCTTGAGGTAGCTTATGAAGTAAACTATGACCTGTACAATCTCAATGTAACGTTGCTGGAACTTTTCCTATGGACACCGTTTATTGAGCGCACAAATTGACAGGACCTAAACTCTCATCTAAGACCCCTCGGCTTTTTGAAGATACGGCATTACGTCTTGGGGAGGGAAATGGCGGGGTGACTTCACGCTATGCTAGAAATACCAAAAAACTGGCAAGCTGGCCTATCGTCACCCGGAACACCTGGATCAATATTGCCTTTCATGAGCTTACAACATACACCACAGGCTGTCGCAGGTTGTTTTGGCCTGTTTGAGTCATCAAACCGCTACAGCAGCAGAGATTTTCGGGGGTACTTTATGAATTCGAGCCGTGATTCCTACTTCATGTGTAGGAGAGAATTCGGTCCGGAGCACATCCAGAGTAGGGTATCCGATTCATTAGCAAGCAAGCGGAACATGAATATATTGGGGAAAAATATGTATTCTTGTAATGAGAGTCGAGAAACTTTGTAGGGTTGTGATCTCACGAAAGGTTGAAAAAGAACGAAAAGCATCAAAGAATAATAATTAAGAAAACCCAAAACACCAGAGTAATGCAATCAACATAATCGTCAAAACGCCGTCGCTATGCTGTCAAAAGAACCTCTCCTAGCCCAACCATAAGCCATAATTTCGAGATACACTTATTTCTTAGGGATTCCGCATTTCGCCAAGCAGGATTCAATGCCGAGGGCAATATTCGCAGGAATCATGTTTCGGAAGGTCTCCAGGTCTTCGCCATTGAGCGTCTGCGGGAAGCCAAGCGTAGCGTTAACGACACCCGAGTTCAGCCCGAGGAAGTTCTGGGCGATCTGGCTGGTGCCCGGGTCATCGGAATTGAGGGTAGCAACGAAGGTGGAGGGAGAGCAGGTGGGGTTCACTTGGTAGTGAATGCTGCCCATGGGGAAGACAGTACCCTGGAACTTGTTTAAGTGGCCAGTGATTTCCGATGGGTTGGGAGCTTGAACAAGGCCGTTCTCTAGGATGTAGCCAAAGTCTACCTCACCCTCTACGACGGTAAGGAACTCAGTAGCACGAGGGTGGATGTGAGGCGAGTTCATTCCACAGGGGCCAAGGAATCCCAAGGTTGTTGAGATACCAAGATCAGTGAGGATAGGGAAGTTCTCAATGGTAGCCGCCTTTACTGCGCCTCCTATAATGCTGTTAATATATGCCGACAAATATTAAGAGCTAGAATTGTATGACATACCTTTGGCGCCTGGACTGGGTGTTGCGCCATTGAAGTCGAAGACGACAATTTTTTGAAGCTCGGCAACAGAGAGAAGCTTCTGCCCGGCTGCAGTCAAGAGCTTCTGGAAGCGTTTGATGGCCGTGGGAGCTGTCTCGAGCTCAATGATCAGGGCAGTGTTGTCTACGGGGGTTGCAGTAGGAGGTGCTACGGTTGAGGTGTTCGATGGTACAGCAACGCTGGAAATCGACTGTGAGGGTTGTATGGGGTTGGGGAGGGCGTGAACAACGCCAAATGCCAGAGCGGCGACGAATACTTTAGTGATTATGGAAGACATTATTGTTGTTGGTGTCGGAAAGACCGTGCGTAAACAGCAAGGAAATAGTGATCACAAAGGGAAAAAGGAAAAAAGGAAAAAGAGGAGATAGGAAAGTAGGAAATGAGAATTTGGTTTGAATTGTTGTTATGTTGTGAGATAGGGGAGAGATGCCCAAGGGCGAAAGAGCGGGCATCTTTATAGTCATCAGCTATCAGGTCAGGCTGGGCCGGATAGCGTCGAAGCCGTTGAAGTGACGCTAGGCTGATGAGTATACAAAGGTAAGAAGACTAAGAATAAGCTTATGACTGGAAAGTAATCGACGTGGGCCTGGTTTAGACCAGATTGGACGGCGTCGAAACAATGTTTCCTGGCGGTCCGGGAGCGCAGGGGGGCTGGTTTGGGGCGCAGCCCTACAGGCTGTGCTGTGGCCGAGATTTGTATTTTGTGGGTTTTCGCGCCTTTTTGCGCAGTCGGCTTCGGCACTTTGCGCAATCTCAAGGCAGGCCTGATAAGCTCTCTTGGCCTCGTAAGCGATCCATAAATAGGCAGACGATTGGAAATGTCGGAAATGCTGGAAATGCTTGAAATGCTTGAAATGCTTGAAATGTTTGAGATTTTTTGGGATCAGGGCTAAATTTGCAAATGCAGTACGAAACACCGAAACACCATCTCCCGAGAAACAACCAAGCGGGCCCGACAGGCTCGGGCGCTTAAAAAGGGCCAACCCTCCCAAGCAACAAAACCCCAACACACAACCCAACCTCAAACAAATGCGGCGATGCTCCAACAACAACGGAAAATAAAAATAATGAAAGCCAATCCAATCGCGCCAGCGATGCTCATGTCGCTGAAGACGGGCGACTAGAATCCCAGTCCATATCCATCGGATCGTCCAGCACCCAGAAGGGCAGCGCGTCAAGAGTAAAACCTTCATCTGAAGGAATCGATGGTGGGCCCTTCCCGCTGCCCGCGTCATCTGGCTCCTCCACCTCGACGATGTTGGTGTTTGGCATCTCGTCAAAGATCATAGAGGATCGATCGCCGGGGCCCCTCACTCTCCGCCGTAGTCGCCGGGCACTTGACCCAACGTCGTGAGCATCCAACGCCTCGGAATCCTCGATATCCGTGTCGCTGCCTACGCTTTGGCTGTGGCTGCGCTTGAAAATCCCCGCGCTCCACCGCTTCTTTTTCTTTCTGTAGTTGAGCCTCTGCTCTTCTTCGGCGTTCAACTCTGTCTCGCAGCGCAGATTCGAGAAGCTACTTATTATTCCCGTGTCTGCCTCAAGTCGTTCTTCCGTTGCTTTCTCGCTGCTTGCATCCTCAAATTGGTCGGGTCTGACCACCTCCGTGTCACTGTCCAGGTCAGGGTCGGTGTCGACCTCCTCCAGCTCAAAGGCTGCCTCTTCAACCCTTCGGGCCGCGGGCCTGTCTTCCGTGGTATGTGACTCTTCGCTCTCCGAAGAGGAGTCGGAGTGCGAGTCGGAGCCGTCTTCTTCCTCATCGTCGTCATCGTCTGACTCTTGAGGGCTGGCAGCACATGCATGTCCGGAGTTGCTTGATGGGTGCGATGAATAGTCCCCTGATTGAGGTCGGGTGAAGTGGAACTGTGGACCATGCCCTATGGGCTCGATGAATTCTAGCCGCGGTGATTGGGTGAGTATGGGAAATCCCATTCGCTTGTACATCGGGGAGGTGTGGCTTGCCACTGACGGAAATCGTGTGTGCGAGCGGGAGCCTGGCGTGGCAGGCGGCGATGACGGGTGGCCGTGAGGGAAGGTGAATGGTGGCGGCATGTTAAACGTCTCCATGGTGGGGGGGGATGCTAAGGAAATATTGGATGATCTCCCACAAATGTTGGGTGTATAGAACAAATTTGCGTCGCAAATTGAGCGTAAAGGTGGAACTTCAGAGTCAAGGTATGAATGTCCGACGCAGCAATTCTAATCTTGGTTTATAAGGGATGGTGTTCGTGAGCAATATCATTTTCTGGGAGTGTTGGACGTGTTTGACGGCGATGTCTGAGCGACGTTCGCAAGGTGGATAGGCGGAGTCTTTACAAGTCAGTCCCTGCAACGCTCTTGGCTTATCACACGGCCTGAAATGCTTTGTCCTATAGGCAGCAATGCAGGAATTGCAGGTCTTGCAGGTCAGATCAAACGTAATTAGCCAGTGAGCGCTGGTTAGTCCCCGAGGCAGACAGAGCGGATTGTGGCCGAATGGGGGTGCAAAATGAGAGAGATGGACGGAGGAAACAAGCCTGCAATGCTCACGATCCCTTGCCTCGAGAATTTGCGCGGGAAGCCGCTAGATATTCAGCTGGTTTCAAGAGTGAGGTGGCCGCGGTGGGTGCGGGTCAATTTCGACAGGTGCTTCCTTGTCTTTGACTCCGATAGCCCTCATGATATGTGTCGGCCAGCAATTAGCGGGAGGCTGTCGCTAGCAGCCTCTGCAGTCTCCAGGCAATCTCACCGTGCATTCTGATCGCATGGCAGCAGGCCAATGGCTGCGGCGCCCAATATTACCGTCAATGCTGCGCGTTGGCATGTTGGCCGCCTTCACGAACAGCAAATACAACGAGGTCATTGGTGACGGAAGCGCGGGGGAGCATGGATGTGGTCCATTCGAGGGGCAAGCCGTGCAAGCCTGACGTGGAAAGCCGAGAAAACCGATGACCTCAGCCGTAATTTTCTTTTCCGGTGAGGCCCTTCGTCCAGGTCGGGCGTCAAGATGCATATTTGAGCCTCGGATCGCATTTTTGCCCACTTCGAGACGATTCCAAAGACTGAGTAATTGTCGAGAATGCCTGAGGAATTAATTTTGATATGTCGTGGTGGCGACCTGAGCCCGCCCGAGCTATTCTGCCCCGAGCTAGTCCCCCATCCGCTCTAGCCTCATTCTCAAACAGACACATTGAACATTTGGCGAAACACCAAGGCGTGGGTAGACAGTGGCCGCACCAATAATCCAGACCTATCCAGACCTGCCTACCCTACCCTACGCGTCTACTCCCATACCGCCTCCCGGACAAGGCCATTGCAGCTTGGTTTGCAGTTGAGCGCACTTCTGCATGCCTGAAGCTGCGGCTTCTCCTACAATCCCACCATGTCCTCCCCGTCCATGTTGACCAAGGTAAGCTGCTCCACTACTCCCTCTAAGCTCCTGCAGTCCACTCAATATTTCCAGTTTGAGTCCAAATCATCCAGAGCCAAGGGAATTGCCTTTCACCCAAAGAGGTCTGCGCGCGAATTGAACCACCGTCCCTCCTAGGCCTCCGCTGACCGCCAGACAGACCATGGATTCTCGTATCACTACATTCCTCGACCATCCAGCTATGGGACTACCGGATGGGTACGCTGATAGACCGCTTTGAGGAGCATGATGGGCCAGTTCGGGGTATCGACTTCCACAAGACGCAGCCATTGTGAGCACCCCGAGAACATTGGAACAATGGCCCCTACGAAGGCCGCACATGGGGATATATGCTTATGGAAATAATAGATTTGTGTCTGGCGGTGATGATTACAAGGTGCGCAATTTTAAAACCTTCACATTTCTCAGCCTTCCTAAACCATGGTCTTTGCGGCATCGCCATGTCTCACTCTCAACCTACACTCTCTATGCTATAAATATCCCAACATCCCAACATCCCAACATCCCTTTATCCTAGATTCAGGCATAAACTAAGAGCTTCTAGATAAAAATCTGGAGTTACCAGAGCCGTAGATGGTGAGATAATTGTCTTAGGGTCGCTCTCTGAATCGATATTCTGACAGATATCTAACTAGCTTGTTCACATTAAATGGGCACTTGGACTATGTTCGAACGGTCTTCTTTCACCATGAATTGCCATGGATTGGTTAGTACAGTAATCTCAACTATGCTTTCCATCGTGTTAACACAATCTTCTAGTATCATCGTCGGACGACCAAGTGAGTCAAGTTGATATCCCAAATATGTTAGCTATATTCTGACTATTGAACCCTTAGACAATTCGAATTTGGAACTGGCAAAACAGGTGTGTCTAGGTATCCTATATTACGTTATGAGAAAATGCTAATAGCTCGTAGATCCCTAAGTATGCAATTGCGAAGCCCACACCCCTTTTAGGCTGTCGTTAATGGCCATGCAGTTTGCACAATGACCGGGCATAATCACTACACCATGTGCGCTCAGTTTCACCCTAAGGATGACCTCATCGTCTCGGCCTCTCTTGACCAATCCGTTAGAGTATGGGATATATCTGGTCTGAGAAAGAAGCACTCGGCGCCAACGTCAATGACATTCGAGGATCAGATGGCCAGAGCGAATGCTAACCAAGCAGATATGTTCGGGAATACCGATGCCGTGGTTAAATTTGTTCTTGAAGGTCATGACCGGGGTGTCAATTGGGTGGCTTTCCATCCAACGCTGCCGTTGATTGTTTCTGCTGGTGACGACCGCTTGGTCAAGCTTTGGAGAATGTCTGAAACCAAAGCTTGGGAGGTGGACACATGCCGAGGCCATTTCCAAAATGCTTCTGCTTGTTTATTCCACCCACATCAGGACCTTATCCTTTCTGTTGGAGAGGACAAGACTCTTCGCGTGTGGGATCTCAACAAGAGGACTTCCGTTCAGTCATTTAAAAGGGAGAATGATCGCTTCTGGGTCATTGCCGCTCACCCAGAGATAAACCTTTTCGCGGCCGGTCACGATAACGGTGTTATGGTCTTCAAATTGGAACGAGAACGACCTGCGTCATCGGTCTACCAAAATCAGCTTTTCTATATTACCAAAGAGAAGCATGTTCGCTCATATGACTTTGCTAAAAACATAGAGTCGCCATCCATGCTCTCTCTCAAGAAACTAGGGAGCCCGTGGGTGCCACCGCGGACCCTATCTTATAACCCTGCTGAACGAGCAATCTTGGTCACTTCCCCGGCGGATGGCGGATGCTATGAGCTGATAAGCCTCCCGCGTGATGCGACTGGCGCGGTTGAGCCGACAGACACGAAGCGCGGTTCCGGGAACTCGGCTGTTTTCGTGGCTCGAAACAGGTTTGCAGTGTTTACCCAGTCAAATCAACAGATTGATATCAAAGATCTTACGAATTCAACAACGAAGACAATCAAGCCTCCCCCTGGCACAGTAGACATATTTTTTGGCGGCACTGGCTGTTTGCTGCTGATCACTGCTGCGTCCGTTGTTCTCTATGACATACAACAAAAGAAACACCTCGCGGAACTCGCCGTAAACGGCGTGAAGTATGTCGTATGGTCTACTGATGGACTTCACGCTGCTCTTCTGAGTAAGCATAATGTGACGATAGTCACAAAGACCCTGGAGCAGATTAGCACTCTGCATGAGACGATTAGGATAAAGAGCGCAACCTGGGATGACGCTGGCGTCTTGCTTTATTCGACATTGAACCACGTTAAATACACATTGATGAACGGGTATGAAATTCCCCACCCAGAAACGTGGCATGCTTGCTTACCTGAGGCAATAGTGATAATGGCATCGTACGAACCCTTGAGCATACTGTTTATCTCGTTAGGGTCAAAGGCCGAAATGTGTACTGTTTAGATCGAGCGGCCAAGCCTAAAGTCCTCCAGATTGATCCTACCGAATATCGTTTTAAGCTAGCTCTCGTTAAGAGGAATTACGATGAAATGCTTAATATCATCAAGACATCTAGCCTGGTTGGACAGAGCATAATCGCCTACCTCCAAAAGAAGGGTTACCCTGAGATCGCTTTACAATTCGTCCAGGACCCACAGACAAGATTCGAGCTCGCGATTGAATGCGGTAATCTCGAAGTTGCTGTCGAAATGGCGAAGCAGTTAGACCGCCCGAAACTTTGGCAACGATTAAGTACTGAAGCACTCGCTCATGGAAATCATCAAGTCGTAGAGATGACTTATCAGAAACTCCGCAATTTCGACAAGCTCTCCTTCCTCTATCTCGCAACAGGTGATCAGGAGAAACTGAAGCGAATGGCCAAAATCGCTGAACACCGTGGAGACATGACAGCACGATTCCAGAACGCACTCTATTTGGGAGATGTGCAGAACAGGATCGAGATGTTCCAGGAGCTTGACTTATATCCTCTAGCGTACATGACCGCAAAATCCCACGGGCTTGAAGAGCAATGTCAAATAATATTAGAGGCTAGTGGACTCACGGAGGATCAAATTAGCCTCCCAACTTTAGGTCATCCATTATCACCACCGAAACCAATCGTACCCACGTTCAAGTCTAACTGGCCTGTGAAAGGCACCTCCTCCTCAGTTTTCGAAAGGGCTCTAATGGGCCAGGTTGAAGGCCTCGAGGACGAAGCAGCTCCGGCTACAAATGGTTACGGCGACGAAGAGCCTGAGCCTGATGCTGATGCTGCCCGCAACGGTGGTCTGGATGAAGCTGAGGAGGACGAGGACGTTGCCGGCTGGGATATGGGTGATGACGTCGATGCTGAAGCCGAGAGTGACTTCGTCAACGTCGAAAGCGCTGATGCTGGCGCGGGTAGCAGCGAAGCTGACATGTGGGCACGGAACTCGCCCGTTGCAGCAGACCACGTCGCCGCGGGCTCCTTCGAAACCGCTATGCAGCTACTTAACCGACAAGTCGGCGCGGTGAACTTCAAGCCGCTTGAAAGTCGGTTCCAGGAGATATACCAGGCCTCGAGAACATTCCTTCCCGCAAATCCTAGCATGCCGCCTCTGGTCAATTACGTTAGGAGAACAGTCTCCGAGACCGACTCGAGGAAAGTACTGCCGATTATACCCCGTGATCTCGAATCTATCACGGCTGGCGAACTGCCGGCCGGTAAGGCGGCGATGGTAAAGAACAAGCTGGAAGAGAGCGTGCAGACATTCAAGAAGCTTCTCCATTTACTCCTAGTGAACGCGGTGTCCTCACAGCAAGAAGTCACCGATGTAAGTTCAAACCCATTTGTTCCGATTCCAGTCGTCACATAATTTCTAATTACTCTATTCTAGGCCAAGAAAGTCATAAAGTCAGCAGCCCAATACGCTCTCGCCATCTCCATCGAACTCGAGCGCCGGTCCCTCGTCAAGAACTCGCAAGACATATCCTCATTCTCCGACGACATCAAGAAGCGCGCGCTCGAGCTATCCGCCTACTTTACCATCCCGGAGCTAGAGCCGCAGCACAAGGCGCTCACGCTCTTCGCCGCCATGAACTTCGCCAACCGCAACAAGCAGCACTCGTCGGCGCTGGGCTTTGCCAACGCGCTCATCGACCGCGGCAGCAACGCGAAGTTCAAGGAGAGCGCCCGCAAGGTCAAGGCTGCCTGCGAGCGCAATCCCTCCGACGCCACCGAGATCGACTTCGACACTTTTGCTGATTTCGATATCTGTGCGGCTAGCTACACGCCCATTTACGGCGGCAGCCCGTCCACCGCTTGTCCGTATGACGGCACCAAGTATCACGCTAAGTACAAGGGCACCGTGTGTAGGATTTGCGAGGTTGCCATGGTTGGGGCGCCGGCTAGTGGATTGAGGTTGGTAGGGTGAGTCGTGGGCGGAGAAAGGAGATTAGTGCTTTGTGAGCGAGAAATGAATTAAGGAGATATGTGTTAGTTGTGCTTAATGCATGCGAGAGTGAGAGAGGATGTATGGATGTAGTTGACTTCGAAGACAACAGTGTTCTCGTTGCTTTTTGGTTTGGTGTGCCGTGGACAGGGGAGATCGTGCGAACGAGCGACAACTTGCGCTGACGGCTGATGGGGTTTTTGAGACAAAATGAATGTAGCGGGCCCCATATGGTGGTTCTATATTGTTAAAAGCGAAATGAAAGACTGGGATTCTCGACCTTTTTGATACGAATAAAGCTCCCAATGCCTATCTGGTGAGACTATAATCTTTACCTTTATTCAAGAACCCCGAGAATACTTACGACCAGAGGGAAGTTACCTTCTCCCATACTTAGAGGACTGTGGCATAGCCCATCTTTACTCCTTAGCTTATGATCATTAAGTCAAGTAGGGATCGACATATTCATACAGTAGTGAGACGAATACGGTGCCGCTTGCCGCTCCTATCCTCACTGTCTTCCGACCAATCTCCTTCATCAGAGCCCTCCTCCCCTTCCACATTCCCCCTTTCTTCTCCTCCTTCTCCTGTTTCAGATTGTGCGCTCGAGTACTCCGAGCTGTCAGCCTCGTGCGGCTCAGAGAATCCCCTAGAGGCAAACCGGACTTGACGTTGCGGGGAAGGCCCCACGACTGGCGTTTCCGCCGACTTGCTAGGGGATAGCTCGGATGCTGGTATGTCTGGCATCTCGGCGATGGATTCCTGGGGTGATGTGGCGCCGAGCTGTGTTTCGTTGAGGAATTCCAGCGCGGTTAGGAGCTCTGTGGAGGCTGATCCGTGGCGGGCCTGCGGGATTACAGACGTGCGAGTGGGAGCTGGTAAGGTGATGGCGGGTGCGGAACTGTTGCGGCGAGAGTAGGGTAACGAAGATGTGCTAGGTGTGGTCATATTACGGATGTGGCGGGGAACGGAGCGTGTCCGGCGGAGGTGGAGGTGCTTTACTGGTTGTACAAATAAAGGGTGTGGTTCAGCGTGGAGGACGGGTCGGATCGCCATGTGGTAATGGGGATAGGGACGGTTAGAACGATGTGTCTCCTGCTTTGAAGAGGCGTGGGAATGAGAAGATGAATGGGTAGAGATGTGCCTTTGGATCCCCTCGCATATTGGTTTTGCTGGGTCTTTCTGTGGGTTGCGGCGCGAGTGCCACGCCTTCTTGAAGCAGCATTCTTCTGAGCTAGAATCAGAATTATGTGAGTCTGCAGATTGATGGCGAGACTCAGAATCAGAATTGGAGGGCGGAGAACCATCTGTCAACTTGGATAAATCTTTCCTGGATTCGAGTAGAACCGTTGAACTTCCGTCTTCTCCGAACCCGTGTCTTTTTAAGAGCCGGCGACGACTCACTTCCTCCGCCAACTTATCTTCGGGAGACGGGCCGCTGTAAAGACCAGGCCATGACGAGTCTCTGGACGAGTTGCGTGCATGGTGGCCAGCTGCAGGATAATAGCGGGACTGGGTATGGAGGCGAAGGCTGGTAATAAACTCTGGTTCTCTTTTGCTAAGATATAGTGATGAAGGTAGAGAGGCTGCACCTAGGGGCTGAGAGAGTGTATAGCACGAAGCAAGAATTTGGATGGCGATTAAGTGCAGAAGTACTTCAGAGGGCTCTGCGGACTCTGAAATCGAAGATGCAGTCTGCGGATGGGTTGCAAAATGCGCTGCAATCTCATTGGGAGTTGGGAGGGCCTGAATGGTTATTGGCCGTCAATATCCGCCCATGACCAAAATTAAACCTACCGGAATGCGTTGAGGATGGCGTCTTTTTGACTTGCTTGATCAACATACCCTCTGTAAATGACGCCTCCGCACTGCCCACATATTGTCGCGTTCATTGAGATCTAGCCAGTCTGCAACCTCACTCAGGATAGTGTCTGCGATCTTGGAATGCCTTTTGGAACCATCCGAGCTTTCGAAAGGGTCGCAGCTAGTCTTCCATGGAGTGTCCATCTCATCTGCGGAACAGTAAGGAGAGCTTGAGCCTTCGGAGAGGGCGTGTAGGTGGGGACATTGGAACATGGCAGCAAAGGGCTGTTCTGCTAATATCGTAACGTTGAGTCTCTCGTTCCTGCGCATTACTTTGCCCGGAGGATAACAATGTGACATCATGAAATGTGTCTGTTCGTGCCGATTCCTAGCATTAAGAAAATACAATGTACAACAAAAAGGTTCAGAAGAGTAGGGAATAAGTTAATGGGTCGAACAGCAGGCTGCATGACGCGTGCCAACCGCTATAGAAGAGATGGAGGCACGCGATGCTTTCTTAGAAAGGCAAGCAGATACGTTTGACAGTCGTTGAAGAGAAAGGACCACCCAACAGAGCTGCTCAATCTTACGCAGGTATATGGCAACATAAACACATGGCATTCTCCAATTCTCCTTGGCCAATATTACGGATAATGATCATAATAGGCAACTGGATTGTGCGAAATTCTAGTCATGTTCCATGAGGAATGTGAATAGAGGAAGTAAGATTCAAGGAAAGCATTTAACACGGGTTAAATGAAGATATAGTGTATGGCTGCCTATTCTGTAGTGTATACTTGTAAACAAGGTTGCTAAGAAATTGATGATTACTGAGTAGACTCTCTGGCCGGCGGCTCTAATTGAGAACAACATATATGAACTGCACCAGGTAAAATAAATTAAGTGCTTGAGCGTCAGTATGTCATACCTCGAAAGGCTTCTTTGAGTTGTTCCAAAACATATTCGTGCTAGAAACTAGGAGACGCTGTCGTGATATTTTACAAGTATGCTTGTTCCGCTTAGTAGTTAACGATACTCCTCAACCTGAAGGCTGACCGTTAGATTCTCTCATTAATACGTCACCATCTTCAGCCGAATGGCTTTGCACTACAGGAGCACGTCCGTCATAGACAGAGTGAGTGTGACCGTTCGGTGGCTCACCAATTTCCATCTCGGCCTCGACCTGGTGCGCTGGTGCTGAAGGTAATGTGAATACGCCGTCACCATGATCAATGCTGGCGTTGTTATCGGTGCTGGAATATGTTCCACGGTTCTCATCACCATTTGCTCTGGGCCTAGTATATATACCATCATCTTGGCGTACCTGAGACCGGGCTGGTATTTCGTAGGTAGCAGGCGTATTCTGCTGAATGCCGACTGCGGCGCCTCCCCCGCTACTTTGTACGTTATCCTCATCGGTTTCATCCAAAACAATGGATTTCTTGAAGGCCCCTGCTGGAGCTCTGTCTTTTTCGCCACGCCTTGCTTTTGCAGCATTAAGACGGCTCAGAAAATTTGCCTGATTCTTCTGTGCTTTCGGCGCATCGTGCGCAGAGGGGATATTGACTGTATCATCCTCGAGAGTGTCGTCATCAACGGTAATGGCTTGGGCAGGCCCCGATCCGTCTCTTTTCTCATCCGTACTTGGAGACGAATAGCGAGGCCGGAGCTGTGTAGTCGTTGCAATAAGCTTGGTTGAGCTGATTCCAAGAAGGTCGAATGATGGCAGGGCCCGCAGAGGTTCAGGGTACGATACGCGATCCTGAGGCGCATTTGCGAAGAGGAGATCTGAACCGATAGTGGAGGCCCAATGGCAGCTTAACAGTTGGCCTTGGTAGTGTATGAGCGGGTTGCGAGTATGCAGGTCAAGGATTTGGATTGCATCCATGCCATTCGACCTAGCCAAATCCGGGTTGGAGTGGGACGGAGCATCTGCAGAGTCATCTCCTCCCGAATGGAGGTCGCCGGTCGAGTGTCGGGTTTGCGTTGCAGCATCTGTAGCAGCTGGAGTGAGTGAAGGCATGTCGACTTTCCGCGGTTTCGATGCTGGTGTGGCATTGGAAAGGTCCAACGTTATGTAGAAGTGCTCGGTCTCATTTTCATCGTACTCGTACTCCCATTCGTCTTCCTCCGGGTCATCCATTCTGGTTTTGTGCAAAAGAAGGCTTTGGTGAGGAGGCTTGGAGGAGTGGAGGAGAGGTCGGAGATGCAGAAAGGGAAGTGTTCGTTGGTGGGATGGTGGGACGGCATGGCTGTGCAAGCGGGGGCACACAGCCTCAAGCAGTTGTCGTGCACGCCATACCTGCGTTGCAGCACTGCGGCGGCAGAGTGAAGAGCATGTCAGAACATGAAGCCCTACGAGGCAGCCCAAGACTTGCCAAGCGATAGAGCGAAATTCGGCAACGCAGGCGGTAGAGCCTCATCGCGATGCTTTCCCTGCTGACACTGCCGCCTTGACGTATGGGCGGGCGGCAAGGAAGCTACTCCGGGGGGCCATAGGGCTGGCTGAAACTGGGGCTTTGCTGGCACGGCTGGCACCTCACAGCAAAGCTTACCCTGCAGGAGACGCCCCCGACATCTTCTGCTCTCTCTTCTTCTCCATGTCCTCTTTGTCCTCTTTGTCCTCTTCATCCTCACCCACCCTCGTTCTCTGGCATTGACAAGTTCAAGCCCCCTGGACCAGAGCGCCAGAATCGCGCTGTTGGCGGGGCCGAGCATCCAACCAGTGAGTTCCATCTCCGATTGCCCCCGAGACCAGCGTGGCCGGTTCCCAGTTACTCATGCCCCGTCATCACCGCTCATCTTGTCCTCTCATCTTGCGCGCTCATTCTATGACTCCCTTTTTAAACTCTCGTCGGCCGCCGGCTCGCGCTTGGCTCCATGCCCAAAGGCTGCCATGCGTGACCCGCGCTCCCTGACGTCGATCTTCCGGAGCTTCCATCAGCCACACACACAGTTGCATGCCCACATCTCCTTCCGTTGCCTACATACCTGCATATTCCTGGTAGAAGTCTCGCCGGACTTAGTTCGCGATAACCCCCGGGTTCGCTTTTGTCATCTTCGGCTTCTTCGGCTTCGATTCCTGCAGCCAGTAAACTTGTCATGATGCTCCACTGATTACAATTGGTAATGATGCTAATCAGATCTTGCCGCTTTTCCAGTGCCAATTGTACCTTACCACCATGGCGGAGGCCAGGTGCCCCTCCAGGAGCTCCTTCCCTCCTCCTCGATACCTTACCCAACCGCTCTCCTTCCGACCTACGTATCAGCAGAGGTGAAGCCATCTTACACTCTTGACCATATCCCAATTCCAGCGCCGGCCGCGCCCCAGCATTATCCACAACCTACCATAGACTTACCACAAGACCATTTCTTGAATGCCAACCCCAAACAAGCCTTAGTACCTTCTTCCGTTGCTCTTGGCGGGTCCTTGGATTGTTCCGAGCAACAAATGAAGGGTCGGAGAGCTCCAATCGCGGTCCTCTCGGCCCTGTTGAGTTTATTCACCATTTCTGAGGTCTACCAGAAAGCTCTCTTTAATAAAATAACCCCTCCCTCTGAGAGGCTAGAGGAATCGCATTGGGTCGCATCCTCACAATCTTGGCTGGACAGGAAGTCCTGCAAATGGTTCGGCTTTTGTGGACTGGCACACTTGAACAAATCTGGATGGACTAAAACCGGCTCTAAATCAAGTCAGAGAAAACAACAGAGTCCAATACACGATGATAGCCACGCTCAGCACCTGGATGATCTCAATTCATTCTGGACAAGCGGGAAAACTAATCCGGATGAGTGGTCCGAGGACGAGCGCGTGCTGCGGGAGGTTCCTCAATATGTCTTAGAGTATGCGCCTTACGTACATCTCTATTCAGAAGAAGAGTTTTGGCCTTGCGATATTGCGGAACACCTGATTCACACTACGCCTCATCTGAATTATACTGCGCTACAAGCTTCCTCTGACCACCCAAAACTAACCGACCTTGACGATCTGAACAAGTGGGGTCGATTTGTCTATCTGCAAAGTGATGATAACGTCGAGGAGCGTCCGGATTGGCTTGGAGGGAAAATGAATATCCCGAATCATCCTGGAGCCCCAGATGAGGGGGAACAAAGCTGGGCAGATTGGGATGGCCGGTTGGATGGAGAGCTCCCCGATGATGCCAATGGTGGACGAGAGGAGTGGTACGACGTCGGACTGGGGGATACCGTAGATAGGGGTGGTGTAAGACCCATCTCTAAGGCTTCCACAGCGCCCATACCGGTACCAACGAATACTCCTGAGGGTGAAGAGCTACTTGATGAAGATTTTCGCCCGGAAGCGCTTCGTCGACTTGGAAAACGTGCCTTGGGTGGTCGAAGCGATGCACCTGCTGTGCTCATCACTGTAGACAAGGGCGATGGGGTCGTGGACGCTTTCTGGTTCTTCTTCTACAGCTACAACCTTGGAAACACAGTACTGAACGTGCGCTTTGGAAACCATGTCGGTGACTGGGAGCACACAGTGATCAGGTTTAGCCACGGTAAACCGAAAGCAGTCTTCTTTAGCGAGCACAGCTTTGGGGAAGCGTATAGCTACGATGCTGTGGAAAAGATTGGCAAGAGAGTGAGTAAAATCGCCCTAAGGGTGAACGCCATCGACTAACTCCATTCAAAGCCCGTTGCGTATTCGGCCACTGGAACTCATGCCATGTATGCCACAGCTGGAAATCATCCGTACATTCTACCAGGGGGGCTATTGCATGATATGACGGACCGTGGGCCTCTTTGGGACCCATTATTGAACTCGCATTCTTATACTTATGACTATATCAACGACACGCTGCGTAGCTCCAACATCACACCCAACGCGCCAATAGGGTGGTTCTATTTCATAGGTCACTGGGGAGACAAGTTCTACCCCCTTAGCGATCCTAGGCAGTACCGATTCGTCGGACAATACCACTATGTCAACGGGCCGTTAGGACCTCGATTCAAAAACCTGGGTAGGAAGCGCATTTGCCAAGGCAACGATGATTGCCTAATTAAGAATTTTATTGGATCTAAGAGGCGATTGCGTCGATTCGAAAGCATAGGAGAAGGCGAAGAAATGAGCGAAGAGGACGTGCGACGGTTTATCGGACCGGAAGAACTCCTGGAGTAGATATAGAGGGCCCCACGAATGGTGTTTGGTGCGTCACGACGCTCGTTTGGGCGCATTTAAGGAAAGGATACGAGGGGGCGCATTGGTATTGATACCTCGGCGTTATTGATACGAGGCAATGGCTTGAGGGGCTCTTACAGATTGTAACATACCTACCTATACCAGAAAAGGACGTGGGTTGCAGGTGGCTTCGGACTCCTAGTTGTATAGCTCGTGTTTCACCGCAACACTATTTCCTAAATTGAAAGCGATACATGCATTGTATGAAGTGCTCCGATTGCAGTTGACTTAAAAGGTACTAATTACGAAAGGGAACCTCCTGAAACTACCTACACCTTCAACGTGAAAATTTCCTCAGCCTTCGCACACTGCAGCGGTTAAGGCAGTAAGTCTCGGCAGTGGCTGTGTTTGCTTCCACCTACCTAAGCAGGCACCATGCGGTGCCCAGGCCGCCATTTAGCTGCGGAGAGGCAGACCTCCAAGCAGAAATCTTGGCACATATTCAACCTCGCCTTTTCAGCACGCGACGCTGATATGCTTAACTACGACAACTTGTTTCATAAAGTATGCCAGGAAAATTGTGGCGCACAATACTTTCCTCTCTTACTCTCATGTCAAGAAAAACTGATCTTTGGCAAGATCGTGGCAATAGCTTTGCTGGAGATTGGTTGAGTAAGTGTGCTATGGGTAGCTTTCAATATAGGGCTCCTCACTATTTTCTCGGCGAGAAGTCTAAAAATAAGCATCATCTTCGGGAGCGGATGGCTGCATGGGTCGCCGAAGCTGAATGGTGCGTTTTTAAAGTGAAAGGCGATGATGACAGCCCCTTTCATCTTTCTGGTAGCCTGTAGTGGTCCAGGGTCGATGTGATAGAAGAACCTGGGGCCCCTTCTACCATAGGGGTTTGGCCAAAGCACACTTAGCAGCTTTAAGGTTAACACCACCACTTGTGACTTAGATAATGGGCCATCAGTCGGCAACACTACCGGTGTATTTGGCATTTCTTTTCCAGAGAGCTCATGGAGTCGTACAAGCTCGAAGGCTCAGGCTCAGCTTGGGTTTACATTGAGGCAATGAGTCATGCGGCCTGAAAAGTGCTGGATAAGCCTCAGTTGGAAATTAAACGATAGAAATGTATAGTAGTGACTCCGAAAATCTCCCCTGCCTTGTAAACTCATGGATTTTCCCAACGGTTAGATGCTTTTTTAGGGTCAGTGCCAGTAGCAACAAGACCAAGCACGAGAATCGGACCAGTGTGCAGGGGTGGTGATACGGACAGACCTGTGTAGCTAGCGGAAAGCACAGTGAGCATAGGTGTTTTTTATTAGAAAACCCGCTGCAGTAGGAGGAGATATCGGGCGATACTCGGAAGTCATCGAGGGAGACCAAGCGTTGAGTCAAAGCTGGCTAGATTGGGGTGTGGAAGCATGATGTGAGCAATGCTTACATAGCTGAAGCGTCTGCAAGTAAGAAGTATGTGGTGAACCACACCTCGCATCTATCAAAGGCCAAAGAGAAGGAAAAGAAAGAAAAGAAGGAAAAGAAAGTTCAAGTTTTAGTAATATCAGAGGGTTCCGGCGGGCAGGTGTTTTGGTTGAGTGAGATGATTAGTGGAGTTGAGCCAGAGGTGTGGCGGATTGCACGGGCTGAGCTGGGCAGGCCGGGGCAGGCTGGGCAGGCAGGCAGGCAGGGAGGGAGGTTTTAAGGTTTGGTTTTCAGATAAAGGCAACTCAGGCAGCTCAGGCAGCTCAGGCAGCTCAGGCAGCTTGGGCTTATCGCGCAGCAATGGAAACACGTCTGCTTTCCCCCATCCTGTCATGCCCGTCTATGTCTGACCGCCTGCCCC